>BQNB010008202.1:15000-62543 GCA_026074375.1 Tanacetum coccineum
CTCTCTTTGATAACTTGTCAAGCCCATACTTTCACTTATATTTTTCCAGTGACCCCTATCTGGCGGAAGGTGCTCTCTCGACTACTACTTCCAACCGACACTAGGCCTCAATGTTGTTTTCACAAATGTGAAAATGAAGTCAAACCCTGTACACAAGATTAAGTGTCAAAAGTGTGTTTGCTGTCCAAAAATTCGATTGTAAAGATGCTATGTGCAGGCGGGTCAAAACTTATTATTTTTGGACGAAATTTAAACTAGAGGTTTTCCATAATATGTATGACCTACTGAATTTTTTTCAGATTTTTATAATTTTTTTTGAGGGGTCTGCTGTAGCCAAACTTTTGCAAAGTCCAGCAGACCCTGTTTTAGAACAAGTGTCATTGATGTGTCTTTCATAATAAGATTACTTAGGCTATGGTAATAACATATAAGGGTAACTTAATATGGAGGGAGATCGACTAGTTCGACCATTTAGCGTTACTTTAAGTGAGCCGATCATCTAGCTAAAATGTTGCAGTTTTCAGAAAAAGTGTAAACTTATAGAAATATTAAGTGGTGTTGTCTTATGAATTCCTAAGTATCAATTTTTATGCACATTCTATATATATGTACATGTTATATTTTGATGAGTTGCATATTTTGTATAGCTCGAGTATCAATCGCATATTATATTTATTAATAGGTCGCGGTTGATTGTCGGCGTTTGTTTCTATCTTGTTTGGATTTCGGGATCACTTTTTCTATTCTCTGTGAGTTCATAGCCCCACCTTTTCTTTTTAATAGTTTTCATAAACTGTTTTCGGGGTGAGAATACATGCTCGTTTTACTAAGTAACCTTATTGATTTCTACTACTTAAGCGTTACGTGACTATCTTTACAAAAACTTTTACTTGCTTATTACATGACTTCCAAAACATGTGTGATACATGGCTGTTTTCTTATGAACTGATTAAAGCTTGATTTGTTTACTACATGATTTGAGATCATTAAATTCCTATATATGAAAACCGTAAGTTTTGAATATACTATTTGTTTTACTTTGGACACAAGTGCTTTCAAATTGTATGCTATCCAGATATTTACCTGAATATTATTGCCTAAGTTACAACACTGCCATCTAAGTCCCTTTCTATCATGAACTGTTAATTGCTATTGTAGTAAGTGTGAATGTTGTGGATAGATCTATCGGGACTGACAATCCCCGTCCGGGCTATTGTTTTTTTTTTTTTTTTTTCTTTTTTTTTTTTTTTATTTTTTTTTTTTTTTTTTTTTTTTTTTTTTTTTTTTTTTTTTTTTTTTTTTTTTTTATTTTATTTTTATTTGTTTTTTTTTTTTTTTTATTCTTTTTTTATTTTTTTTTTTTTTTTTTCTCTTTTTTTTTTTTTTTTTTTTTTTTTTTTTTTTTTTTTTTTTTTTTTTTTATTTTTTTCGTTTTTTATTTTTTTTTTTTTTTTTTTTTTTTTTTTTTTATTTTTTTCTTTCTTTTTTTTTTTTATTTTTTTTTTTTTTTTCTTTGTTTTTTTTTTTTATTTTTTTTTTTATTTTTTTTTTTTTTTTTTTTTTTATTTAATTCTTCTTCTTTTTTTTTTTTTTTTTTTTTTTTTTTTTTTTTTTTTTTTTTCTTTTTTTTTTTTTTTTTTTTTTTTTTTTTTTAATTTTAATTTTTTTTTTTTTTTTTTTTTTTTTTTTTTTTTTTTTTTTTTTTTTTTTTTTTTTTTTTTTTTTTTTTTTTTTTTTTTAACTTTTTTTTTTTTTTTTTTTTTTTTTTTTTTTTTTTTTTTTTTTTTTTTCTTTTTTTTTTTTTTTTTTTTTTTTTTTTTTTTATGTTTTTTTTTTTTGTTTTTTTTTTCTTTTTTTTTTTTTTTTTTTTTTTCTTTTTTTTTTTTTTTTTTTTTTTTTTTTTTTTCTCTAGTTTTTTTTTTTTGTTTTTTTTATTTTTTTTTTTTTTTTTTTTTTTTTTTTTTTTCTTTTTTTTTTTTTTTTTTTTTTTTTCTTTTTTTTTTTTTTTTTTTTTTTTTTTTTCTTTTTTTTTTTTTTTTTTTTTTTTTTTTTTTTTTTTTTCTTTTTTTTTTTTTTTGTTTATTTTGTTTTTTTATTTTTTTTTTTTTTTTTTTTTCTAGATAACCATTGACGCATTCAACATTTGAGGTATTCTTTGGGGGTGTTTAGCAGAACACCCTACATTTTTTTGGGGCAGACATTTTGCATTGATTGTATTACCAGTTAAGGTTTCGGGGTCATGAGCTTAGTGCAATAATATATATTACTTTTTGGACTTGGTGAATTTGTGTCTCTTGTCTACACTACTTGAACCTTGTGGTCCACTACGGAGCATTACTTGATCTATTGAATCACTACTTGGATTTTAGAAATAATACTTTGAAAATATTGTAACGCTTCTTTCTTACTGAAATATTTCTTGAATTATTTCAATACTGCTTTTACTTAAACCTATGAATTCACCAATATTATTGTTGCGTTTTTGCATGTATTTTCTCAGGTTATTATATTGCTAGCTGAGCATTGGGAGCATTCGAGTCGCGCGGATACAAATATATTTTTGAAGGCTTTACAATTTGAGTACCATTAAATAAACGTTTTGACAATGTTTTCTAATACATCACAAAGTGGACCTGTTGTAACTCTGATGTTTTATAAAAATTATTGAATGGTTGACTTTTCAAAACGTCTCACTTAGAGTCATTTTCTGTAACTTGTACTTTGTGCTATGAAGTAGCACCCCAAGTGGTATTCCGCTGCGTTGTTGTGATTTTGGGGGTGTTACAAAAAGCCTGTTTGGAACAATGCTAGAAGGGTGAATCACCAAAATTCTCAAAGAATATCTCACCCTCATCCAAAAGGAAATTTTGCTCCAAAAGCAGTCTTAATGAAATCTGGCCTTAAAACACTTAATACTGCTAGGCAAAACTTTTCAAAAGCAACAATATCAATTAATACTGCTTTTCCAATACCAACTGTGAAGTGTGCAAGACCAGCATCAAATGTTTTTAATAAAGCACATTCACAAGTTAGAAGGCCCTTTAACAAGTCTACAACAAATAAGACATGGAATTAAATGAAAAGTTAAACTGTTTAAGGGAAAATGTACTACTACTTAAGTCCAAAAAGCAATAGTAAGTGATAATAAGGGATATGAGGCTAATGTTGTTTAGGCCTCAGCATGTTCGGTTTGGAGACCAAATCAAAAGGTTTTAGACCATGTCTCCAGACACAATGGTGCATCAATGAACTTTAAAAGATTTGACTATGTTTGATGCAACAAAGAGCAGATCCAAGTCTGGAATGGCTTGGTCCTAAGAAGCATGGTTCTCTACTGATTTTGTGCAGGGGGCAATCCACACTAGAATCTGTCAGGAAAAAGGAGTCATGACAAGGGATGCCTGACACATGACTGGAAACAAATCCTACCCTCAAAGTATGAACAATTTATGGTGGATTTGTGAGCAATTTGGAGAGACCAAAGGAGGTAAAACCACTAGTAAAGGTAAAATCCTACATGTAAATTAGATTTTGAAGATGTGTACTTTGTTAAGGAGCTTAAGTTTAACCTTTTCAGTGTCTCACAAATGTGTGACAAGAAAAACAATGTTCTTTTTACATATACTAAATGTATTGTTTTGTCTTGAAAATAATGTCTTGCTTAGAGTTCCTAGAAAAGATAACATGTATAGTGTTGATTTAAAGAATTATTGTCCAGTTAGAGGTCAAACTGTCTACGATTGCAAAAGGCCCACATTCAATGAACAAATCTTTGGCATAGGAGGCTTGGCGATATACCTTCAAAAACTATGAACAAACTAGTCATGGGAAACCTTGTAAGAGATTTACCTTCAAAGATTTTTCAAAATAATCACACACGTGTTGCTTGTCAGAAAGGAAGGCAACATAAAGCCTCTTGTAAGACCAAGACCTGTAATCTCAATCGACAATCAATCAGCCGAACCACTATAAATGTGCATAATGGATTTGTTTTGCCCAACATTTGTAAAAGTCTAATGAAAAAAGGATGTACTTGCCTAGTTGTCACAATGACTATAGTAGATTTAGTTTGGGTTTCTTCTTAGCCACTAAGATGAAACTAGTGAAATTCTTAAAACATTTATTACAGACATAGAAAATCTAATAGACCTTAAGGTGAAAGTGATCAGATGTGACAATGAGACTGAGTTCAAGAATAAGGTCATAAATCAGTTCTGTGAAATGAAGGGTATTAAAAGGGAATTTAGTGTTGCTAGGACTCCACAACAAAATGGAGTAGCAGAAAGGAAAAATAGGACACTAATAGAGGCTGCTAGGACTATGCTAGCTGATTTAAAATTGCCAACAACTTTTTAGGCTGAATCAGTTAATACTGCTTGTTATGTCCAAAATAGGGTGTTAGTTATCAAGCCTCACAACAAGACCCCTTATGAACTTTTTCTAGGTAGAAAACCTGCCTTAAGATTTATGAGACCATTTGGGTGTCCTGTTATAGATCACCTAGGCAAGTTTAATGGAAAAGCTGATGAAGGGTTCTTTGTAGGATACTCTACCAATAGCAAAGCATTCAGGGTATTCAACAGTAGAACTAGGATAGTAAAAGAGAACCTGCATGTCAAGTTTAGTAAAGAAATACCTAATATTGCAGGAAATGGACCTAATTGGCTTTTTGATATAGATGCTCTATCAAAATCTATGAATTATGAGCCAGTTGTTGCAGGGAATCAATCTAATGGTATTGCAGGTATAAAAGAATATGAAAATGCAGGTAAAGCTAGAATGGAGACAGTACCTGGCAAAGATTACATACTGCTACCATTTTTGACTCAAGATCAATCATTCTCTTCTAGTTCAAAGGATTCTCCTGATGCTGGATTCAAACCATCAGGGGAGGAGGAAAAGAAGGATGCTAAAGATCCAGAGAATGAAGATAGTGGGGTGCCAAATATAGAGGAGACAAGAGTTAACCAGAAGGATAAAAGTGTTAACAGTACTAACAACATTAATACTGTTAGTTCAACTGTTAATACTGCTAGCATAGAAGATAATGTTGTTGCTGAGAGTATAGTTTATGGATGTGATGATAAGAATATAGTCTATAGATGTGATGATGATCCAAACATGCCTAATTTGGAAGAGATTATCTGATATCAGATGATGTACATGTTTGGATCTCGGACATATTTGATTTTTGAAGAAAATGGCTCGTTTTGGATTTATTAAATATGTAGTTATGAAGACAATTGTTTATTACTTATTTGAATTTGAAGTGGAGTTTTTCATACGCGTGTTCTTATCATATCTTAAAGAGTGTGTTACACTTTAAAGATAACTTGTTTGTGTTTACAATGTTGTGATGAAGACTTGACGAATCTAGCAAAGGTGTGTGATCTAACTTATGGTGCTGAATGCTCACATTTACTATCACTTTGGTTATGTGTCTCATAGAAGATGAGGTTTTTATCAAGAGGTTGCGATCTACTTATACTTTGGTCTTGGTATAAGTTTGGAGTCACATGGATAGTACAAGACATAAGACACAAGTTTGGGTTATTCTACTTCTATATCAAGTTCGTTATACTTATTTTTCTTCATCAGTAATCATTACATAGAGCCTACAGAATTTGAAGATTCAAGAAATGGTTAACATATGGGTTTCAAGGGAAGCTTATTGTTAAAATGTTTAACCATTTACATGTGACATTGAGGTGAAGGTTTTTACTACTGCTAGTCATTATTACTACTACTAGTGTGAGTTTCTACTACTCAAGTTCATTTTTCTTATTGTGCTTAATGGTGGGTAATTTAATGAGTTAGAAGGCTTGGATTAGAAGTGTGATATTGTTTTGTAGTGGTCAAGATCAAAGTTGCATTCATTCATAAGTCCCTTATTGGATTATGACAAAAAGGGGAAGAAATATTAACAAGTTGCAACTTATAGATCCTTGGTGTGGCATGGTACAAAGAAAATCTGATTAAGGGGAAGTTTTGTTTCATTCAGGGAGATTCATGATCTCAACTTCATGGGAAGCTTTGGCTTTATGATGAAGTTCGTACACGACTTTGTTTGTTTTGTCATCATCAAATAGGGGAAGATTGTAAGAAACAAGTAATGAAACAAAAGGATCAAAATCGTCATTAAAGAATTCTACAAGATGTAGGAGAAATATGAAGATTCTGGAAGATCTCCTTAAGAAGATAAAGATAACAGATTGTTAATACAAATAATGTCTAAAAACGTTATTTATATTTTTCGACCTCTCAATGTTTTGAAATACAAACTTAAAAAAGTATTACGCAAAAAATAAACGTTTATAAAGTACTAATCATAAAAACTCTATTATAAGATTAATCACTTAAGTATTAATAAAACAAATCATTAAACATGGATTAGTGATCAAGAAATATTTTTGATCTTAAACCTACATGACATCATTTCTACAAAAGTGTTTTTATAAAAATATAAAAACAAAATATTTATTCATAAAAGAAATGTTTTATTAAAACATTAAATTTGAAATTAATTCCCCCCCCCTAAAATGGAAGGTTCCAAAACAGATAACACATTCCGTACAAAAAGACAAAAAAGAGGAGCGTACTCTACGGCGGCCCCCTTATAGGCTGGCGGCCCCCTTATATATTAGGGACCGCCGGGACCGCCACCAGCATAACGACTCTTTTTGTCTTCTATAAATATTGGGCCACGCCATCTGAAAAACAGAACCTCTTGCCACGAATTTTTCCAGATCTGTTATTCTCTCTTCTTCCTTTCTTTCTAAAACACATATCTTGATCACTAACATATTTTGATCTTGTTTCAAATGATTAATTCTTTCTTCCTTCCTTCTTCTAATCAAGTGCAAGAGAAGAACAATCATATTCTTCTACATACGATTTGTTATCAAGTGATCTCTCTCTCTCTTCCTCAAGATCACATATCTTCATTACATTTAATTTGTGTTGTTGTGTAAATTGGATTGTGTGTGGATCCAATAGTGTAAATTACGTATTGGTGTGATTTGGATTGTTTGTCAATCCAAGGGTATATATATCTTGTGAGTGTATAAAGACTTGGTGAAGTATTATATTGGTTCTAGCTAAGATTAGGACCCGACATCTAGCTTAGTGTCGGAAAAGAAAGTAAGCGACGTGTAAATAGTTTTCACCGCCTAAAGGGAGCTTGTTGACATAGTGAAATCTCGAGTGAAGTACTCGGGGAGTGGAGTAGGAACGAAGAGGTGCTTCGTTGCCGAACCACTATAGATCTTGGTGTTTTGGTTTGATCGTTTCTTTCTCTATTTCTTTATTGTTATTGTTTACTTAGTTCATTACATTAGATACTTTAGTTGTGATTCATATTGTTGATTGATTGACATATAACTCGAATCAAACAATTTTCTAAACAAAAGTTTTAAAAAGGACAATTAACCGGTAAACTATTCAAACCCCCCCCCCCCCCCTTTTCTAGTTTCCTACACTTAGGAATAAACATATTTTCCATATAATCCAAGGAAACCATAATACAAAATATTCACCGCTTTCTCCTTATTACCATCACCTTAAACATCATTTTCTTCACATTTCTCATAATTCTCACATACAAACCTCACTAGCTCATCACCATGATAGTTCTTCCAAAACAAGCTCACTAAATTTTAAGAGAAAAACTGCAAGAATGAGTGCCAAGCATTCAAACTTTGTCAATCTTGATTCCTCAATGAGGAACACCAAAATAGAAAAACTCAATCACCACCTTCTAGGAAGAAATCCCTTTCACCACCAAAAGTGATGTGTTTCGAAAGCTTTAAATTTATAAGACTGAGATTACCATTTATTAGATGGAAACACACGGGTCAAATTATAACCCACGTATGTAGTACATTCTTTTTTAGGTAAGACCATGTCGTCCACAGGGATTTACGTAGTGTCGAATAATCAGCTGAAAAATAAACTTTAACAAATGTGAGAAATATGACTACTCGGATAATTTTATATAATTCATAAGCAGTGGTAATAGTTACGATCTTAGACGTAGGACTTTAATTTATAAAAAGTATTTTCTCGTCAGAAAACGTTTTCACAAATTAACTTGTTTAACTTAAGACTTATGTTTGGTTAACTTGATTAAATGCGTCACTCAAATAATCCAGTTACTATTATATCAAATATATGTTGTTTATCAAATAACATAAGTGGATTTCTCATCACAGACGATAAAGATCATAGACAAATCTTTAAAACTATATAGATCACAACGGGTCTTTCGACCTATACCGGTGTGAGTATATAATTAACAAAAAAAAAATCAAAGTTGATAATCAAAGTTGACAAGATAAGATACGATAGAATTGTAACATAAGCTTAAGATTAACAAGATCATAATTATACCAAATGCTTATTCATTATATTATTTTCACCGAGTAGTCATGAGAGATTTAGCCTCTCATGGCTATGAAGTTCATAATAAGATCAAGTAGAATAAAAAAATCATACTATATTCGGGCAAGAGTATGGATCAAAACTTTTTCCCGCAACAAGTATGAATCGTAATACAACCTTATTTGACTAAAACTATGATAGTATTCTTCTTCGTTCTTCGTGGTTTGATCTTCAATCTTCAAAGTAGTATGGTGTTTTTGGGTTTAGAGATTGAGAGATGATGGTGTGTGAGAATGGATTTGATAATGGGATGATGAAATGTGTGTAAGATTTGGCTCTATTTATAGGCTAAGTTCGGGGTCGAAGTGCGGGGCACACAAATGATTCACTTCAGGTGTTAATGCGAGGGTATTTAATGACTTCATTTAATTTTCATAGCTGGATGGGAAGTGCGGCGCACAAAATTATTTGTGCTGCGTACTTGGTGTATAAATGCATTCTTCATTTAATAGACTTTAATTCTTGAACTCGCTTGGATGTGCGGCGCACAAAGGGTAAGTGCGGCGCACTTTGGATCTTTTCAGCCTTGAGTTTTTTTCTTTCTTCTAGTTTGTTTTTCGATAATCGTATTCACTTGGGCTTTATTTATTTTGAGCTCGGGATGACTTCAACTGAACCTGCACATAATTTATGCTATTAAGTATCAAAAGTTCACGAGAAATGATAGAATATATATAAATAACGCCGCTAAAACATGTATAATTTAGGGATTATTAAATCCCTCCACACTTAGTTGTTGCTTGGCCTCAAACAATATAAAGCGAGAAAAACAAGATCATTTACCGTGACATGGAGAAAAATTTGGGTTTTACAGTGTTTACTAATTAGATAACTTTTTAGGCATAGACACATAACATAGCACCTCACAGGGAAATGTGTTTGATTTTTAATTCACTCGAGCCACTCAGATAGGGTTTTTAATTATGAAGTCACTCAGATGCGCAGACATAATCTAGACAGCTACCATAGGCTTGTACTTGACACATAAACATGACCGAAGGGCAAAACTTGATACTGATGAGGGAGAATAGCATATATAGGTCTCATGTGCCAAAACTTAAGCCTTGATTTTTTTTTGAATCATGATAACTAAGGCTTGACACAGAACTTCTATCTTTTAATTTTGATTTCTTCACTTAGATACTTCAGCAAATAGCACTAAAAGAGAGTGTTGCATGAACTTTTCGGATTTTGTGTCTTCAAATAACATATGATTAATCTGGCTTCGGTCTAGTAAATGATGATCAAGGACAAGTTCTAGAGCTTCTAAACTACCGTCTCACTGAAATATAATTTCAACCAATACCATTGTTCCAGAAAAGGCGACAAATTACAAATACACAGCCCCCCCCC
Source organism: Tanacetum coccineum (assembly GCA_026074375.1). Taxonomy (NCBI): domain Eukaryota; kingdom Viridiplantae; phylum Streptophyta; class Magnoliopsida; order Asterales; family Asteraceae; genus Tanacetum; species Tanacetum coccineum. The sequence goes on from BQNB010008202.1 coordinate 24,793, forward strand.
CCCCCCCCCTCCACAGCCGTAACGACGGATGAGACACTTGCAATTGCATTCAAACCTTAACTCGAACAAGTTCAGGGCATCAATTATCTTAGGTACCAAAGGTGGGTACCCGAATATATTCTAAGGCTTAAAATTATCACAATTTAGTGGATTGGTTTTATGCTAGTTATAGTGTCGATCCGGGTGGATTTGCCTTGCTAAGAGCATTTTTTATATTGAAAGCATATATTAATTTTGAGATTTGCATTAAAAATTTTGGCAGGGCAAACATGGAGGGATATGATTAATTTTTCCTATTTGGCTCCCTTCCATACTTAAGTTGAACATTGCCCTCAATGTGATAACTGATAACTAGAAAATAGGGAAAATTAATGGAGAATGGTACTTCCCTGGGTATAGAGAATTGTAGCTTGCATAAAAGTTATCTTTGAGCATACTCCATAATTTTCCAAATTTAAGCTATAATACCTGCATAAAAGTAAACACACAAAAGCACACAAAAAGAAAAATATTTTTAAGGTTCTTTTAGAGAAAGTAAATAAATAAAGGAAATTAAAAAAAAATAGTAAGGAGGGACATCTCCACACTAAGTAATTGCACGGGTTTGCCTCCGAGAAGCGCTTAATTTTTAAGAGAGTCGTTAGCTAGACTCCTGCTTCTGAAGTTTATTCTTTTGGAAAGAAGGGATTGACTGCTTCCCTTTGGTCATTATAATCTTCTTCTTCATGATATAGCTTGAGTCGATGGTCGTTAACAATAAACGTTTTTCATCTTTTCCATATAGTTCAACATATCCGGATAGATATTGATGTTTTACTACGTATGGTCATAGACAACGAGATCTAAGCTTCGGCTGCTTGAATTTATACTTTGAATGAAAGACAACACTTGGTTCCGTGTTCTAAATTCTTTTCTCATTTTGAGTTTCCTAGTCCATGCCAAACCTTTGGTTCTGTTAGGTTTTTACTACTAATTATACCATTAATCATACACGAGTACGCGCGGAAAATTAACACGTAATAGAAGTAACATAGTTAAACAAGGTTCAAGAAGCGTGTACCTTTTAGCAATAAACGAACCACCGTCTTGAATATACGCAAGTGTATAATAAATGATACCATGCTAAAACTACCCAAGGATCTAAAGTAAGCTCTCTTTACTTCAACACACACAATACGTTCTTAGCAAACAATTAAGTATGCTAGTACTAGTAGTGATAAAGCCACCAAACGCCTTCGACTCTTGAATCAATCAACACGAAAAACCCTTGTGGGTTATTGGTTTCCGTCGAACAAACACAAACCGAAACCCTTGGGGTTTGGTTCGACCGATCGAGCAATAGGGAGAGAAGGAGAGAAATTTAGGGATTAGCTTTTCAAGTTATATTAAATAATAATCCCTAGACCTCCTTATATAGCCTACATAACTTGGCTTGCAACTTAGGTAATTCCACCTCCTCTTGGAGATTAGGAACAAATTGGCTAAGGGAAAAAGGAAATAATTCTCATACTTTCCTTTTCTTCATAATTGCATATTAGTCCTTCTTTTAACTATTAATGACTAATATAACTCTCATTAAATATTTATTAATATTTAACTCTCGTTTAAGCTTTATCACTAAATATATTACATTTCATATATTTACTATAATTTTTTTACGTATTAACGCGTGTGTCCCCGTAGGCTCGAATAAAATTCCCGGACATATATTATTTTATGTGGACATAATCCAACAGCTCCCACTTGGACATGTACCAAATAATATAATAACATTGGTAAGCGTCTAGTAAAAAAACAACACTAAAAAAACCCCCCCCCAATGCTCCTAGAAATATCCGAGTACGGTTTCATAAAGTCACAGATAAATGATTTATGTATTTACAATCCCTTTGTTTCCGATACCGTGTTAAAAAATGGATATGGATCTAAGTCATTCCATTAATTAACAATGTTGTTTCTCGTATATATGATTAATCAAGATTACCACTTCTACATGAGCTTTTGGGTGCGGCCACACATACATCTGATTAACCCTACGAGGGGCCCAGTTGCATCATACTTCAACTATTGAAGGAACAAATTCTTTATTGACTACAAGTGTCAAGTCACCATGCTTCACAATCACTTCTGAAAATAGTCCTTATTAGCTACCTTATTCATGATAACTTAAACTACATTAAGAAGGATTATCCACACATGCAAGACCTACTTGCATCTCAAGTCTAAGGATTTAGTAAATTAAAATCACTTACAAGATTCACTTAATGACGTCGATCCATAAAGTGATAATCTTGTTAGTTGGGGAAGTCCAATATTCATCTTATGAATATCATGTAAGTTTGGCGGACACGTCCTTTAATATCCAAGATATCACCAATCACTCAGATTTGTCTTAGTTCAACCATATTCTCATATTGTTGATCGACAATGGACTCATTTAGAATAATAAAAATATTATTCACGGATTAAACATGCAAATATAGGAGACAATTTATATTAAATATAACTTAATACCACGTATCTTTATCATTAATAAAATTGTCTTAACATCCCTTATCCAAATACTAAATAGATCAAATGCATGATAATTCTAGTTGACGAATCATGCCTCAAGATACATCGTACTTGCTGATAAGGCTTAGATTTCATAATTTCAACTAGCTTTGATCTTTTGAAATTTTTAGAATACTTATTTTAAGAATTCAATTAATGAAGTTCTTGAATATCTATAATGATTGTTTGTTTATACAAATATTTGAATATTAACACACTATATCTCATAAGGTGTGTGACATCATTATTGACACCAAATCATCTTTCGCGACTTCTAAAAAGTGTAAAAAAATTGTATTCAGTATTCCTTTAATGTATAATGGATACTAACTCTCATTCAGCACAACTAGTCTACATGGTCATCATAAAAAAATGAATCAACCAGTGAACTTGTATAGAGTGTCATCTCAATATGATTATGTGCATCCGTGTAAACCAAACAGACCCGCGTTGCTTTTAGAAAGATTCGTAAGGACAATGAAAATATTTCCTCTAATAATATTGGCACCTCGTGGAACTACCAAGTTCATTGGTGTTAGATCTAATTGCACAAAAATTGTTCAACATATATCCTTAGTTTTCCATTACTATGTACAGATCATAATCTAATAAGATTACCAAATCCAAACATATTCTATTAAAATATTTAATTCAATGATTATCTAATAACTTCCGATTAAATACCAATGTTGTCAAATCATCTTGTATTCATGCATGATACAACTATTCCTCTACACAATGTAATATACATAATGAATCCTTTAGTCTAACTTAAGATTTCATTCATGTTCTATCTTATCAAAAGACGTCTATCCATTTAGACTTTCTAAATGGTATGTCAAATTGTGTTAGATTTATATACCGCATATGTTTATAGCAATAAACATATTATTTCAAGGTTGTACATTTAATTTCCTAAATCTTTTAGGTGAAGGAAACCTGAACATAATACTCCCACTAGCTTTTGGATACGCGTATTATCTTAATTAAATTAAATTTTAAATCACACCAAGTGATTTACTTGAATAATAAATCTTAAGATTCTACTCCTAGGATGGCTGCAATGACCAGGGCTTGATTCTTGCCGTTTGTACACTTTATAAAGATTATATGAATTCATAAACTCCTTTGATTACTAACCGTCCTCACAATAGTAATCATTTAAGGAAGAGTTTTAAATTCCATTGTCATATTTCATCAATATGAACACTAGTATGACAATCTACCACTTTAATAATAATGGCCATAGAAAGAATATTTAATCAAAAACAATTGCTTGCGTATGATTAAAAATCCTATCATAATGCATGCATTAAAAATGTGTAACACATTGTCCTTATGAGTTTAAAACCAAGAACCAAACCACTTGGGTTTTTTCTCTTTGAAGAAACTCATTTTAACTTCACAGTCTAACCGTTTAGTTAAAGATCAATCAAGTTCCAAAATTGATTATTTTTGTGGACAACATCTTAACATTTCATAGTTTTGGGTCTATAATCAATTCAAATTCACAATGCATCTTGAATGGTATTTCACTAAGATACCACATTTCAAATGCAATGCATTTTAAAGATTAACATGTTCCATCATGATCTTGTGACTCATAATCCTCAATATTGATATAACATTTACAATCAAGGTATGTTGAGGTATCCTTGCCGGATCTCTATGAACGAAAATTATAATCATATAAAGTTTTAACATTTAAAGACTCAATATATATTCCACTAGAGTGTTTAGAATGTTTATGTATTTGTAGTTTTATCTCTTTCAAATCTAAAAATGCTCCCCATCTTGCTTTTTTAATTAAAAGACTCTTCTATAATACTAAGCAGTAGGAGGGACATTACAAGAAATACATTGACAGTTTTTTGAGTTTAGTTTGTTAATATTATTCTACGTAAGACTTTTTAACAAAGCATAACCTTCAATTTTAAGACTTAAAGGGAGTCATCATATTTCATAATTATAATGGTGTCTTATTTAACCTTCTAGGTTGGTCTTATTTGAGTAATGCAAAGACATACTCATTTCAAACCTAACAGATTTAAGGTAAAATATTTTAAGTTTATAAATTATATTTTAATGAATAAAAATAAAATTTAAAAATAAATCAAATCAAATAATTTCCCAAAGAAATTGATTCAACACTTTAGACATACCATGAATTATATAGGTATTCTATGAGTAATTTTTTATTGTGAGACCTTTATCACAATCTTTAAATAACTTAATACTCTTTAGGTCACATACTTATCAATTGCGTCAATCGAAATTGAATATTTAGTATTTAAAAACCTATTTGCATGCAATAATGTATACGGCTGTAACTAGTTCAAGAACTCTATCCATGTTAACTATACATTATTTTGCCTTTGAACAATTCAAAGACTTTTGTTCATGTCATAGCCGAAATATAACTTATCTTTAGTTTTATAAGTCATTCAACATTTAAAGGACTTCACGTTTATTAATTTACATAAACATAAACAATATTTAACTAAAGTAACTTTTGAACATCACCTCTTGAACCTTTTTTTTTTTTCAATAGTGAATCACAAGTTAAACAATATTAACGTCATTATTTAGGACATCCAAGAGCAACATAAACCTTTTACTGAAGTAGTATTTAAATCGAGACTACTTCATTATTTTGGACATTCCAAAAATGCATAAACATTTTACTTGAAGTAGTCTTTATTTCATATCTTGACATATGTTCTTAATAGGGCAATAAATCCTAATAGAATATTAGTTTCTTACCTTACGGTCAAGAGAAACATTTAATCATATTGTTCTTGTCATGTGTTGTACCTTGCACACAATAAAGATTTCTTCCACTTGTGCATGGCACAATGATTGCAAAGTTTTATACACGTAAAATATATATAAAATAAAATACTTCAAAGAGCAATTAAGAAAATTACCAAGTTACCCTTGATAAAATTCACTCTCAAAAATATATAAAAAAAATATATAGAATACGTATATTAAACCGGGTAAGAATGATCACCCGGGTCGTTATCCCCAATGACTAGTGCAATTGAAACCACGTTTAGGATCGGATCCTGATTTGAATTAAGCAAAGATATTTGATTAAAATGAACAATTAAACAAATATGGAAACGCAACTATTTAAGTAAATGGACTAAAATTTAACCCTAAAATGTAAACTAAAATTTCACTAAATAAAGAAAAAGTGCAAAAAATTATTAAAAATAAAAGCCCTAATTTTTAATTTTTAATTAAAGTCTAATTAAACTAATTAAAAGCTAAACCTAATTATTTATCAAAATTATTAAACTTAACAAAGAAACTTAACTAAGGACTAATGGTGCAAAAGGGAAAAAGACTAACTGAGCTAAAGAAACTAACGGGTAAAGACTAACTAAGACACAAATTAAATTTAAAAGTTACAAAAACAGTCCCTGAGGCTCAACCCGATAACAACTAAATCCCAAATATCGCTGCAATTTTTACAAGGCTTATCTTAAAAACCTTGAAAGGAGCAAAAGTTGTAAAGGAAGCTAGAGGAACAAAATAATACAAGCTACTTGGGCTGAGACTAACAGATAAGACTCATAAGAGCTATTTCAACTGACCTCAGAAAGTAGCCTAAACTCTGTTTTTTATAGAAATAAGCTATAAAAGACTCAAATTAATTTCAAAATGAAAAAAGGAAAGAAGTTTCTAATTACTTATGACTAGCTTAAACTAATTAAGAAAAGAAAATAGAGCTAGAAACCCTTTTAAGCTACTAAAATTAATCATGAACTAGGCAAACTCTGAAAATAAGCAAAGTAACACAAAATCCAAATAAGCTAAAATCCTTAATAAGCTAAACTAGACTCTAAAACTTTAAGGACTTATCAAACTACTATATCTATTCTATTTAAAGCTCATAAAAAAAAACTAGGTTAAAAAATAACTAAAATAACAAATTAAGGCCCTAAAATTCCTAATACTGGTTTTTGGTTTGTTTGTGGTTGATAAATATTGTGTTTTTTATTGTTATAAAAAAAAAAAAAAAGAAAAAAAAAAAAAAAAAAAAAAAAAAAAAAAAAAAAAAAAAAAAAACAGACTTTTATGACTTTAAAAACACAAATAAGCTAAGACAATAAGCTAGAAAACAAAATTTAAGACTTAAACCATATTAAGCTATAACTAATCTAAGTCCATCTGAATTCAAGAGTCTAAATCCTACTTATACAAAACTTAAAACTAGCAAAAGGTACAGTACTAACTATGTTAGTACTGCTAGTGTACAAATTTCAGCAGTACTTTCACTGACAGTACTGCTGATGGCAATTGACTTTAAGAACATAATTAAACTATTGAATAAGCTAGAAAATGTAAACTGAAACTAAATTTATACTAAGCTATAACTAACTTACTCCTACTTGAATTTAGAGAATCCTAAAAAACAACGATTCCTTATCTAAAATCTAAGCTAGCAGTACTAACATGATGTTAGTACTAGTAGCAGTACTAACTGATGTTAGTACTGGTGAAGTTTTGCACAAGTGCAAAATGAAAGTGCAGGTTTCCTAAGGGAAATCCTGCATTAAAACTCACTCAAATTGAGTGTATAAACACAATGGAAGCAAGATCTAAGCCTTGGAGAGCTTAGATCAAAAATTGCACAATTGAATTTGACTTTTAGAGGTCAAAGTGCACTAAACCAAACACCCCTTTATCATTATGACAGATATAAGAAAAGCTATTTAGATTGAATCTAATGAACAAGTACTAAATACCAGATAAAAACTAGCTTAAAACAAACTTAATTAACAAATCTTAACAACTAAATAAGCCTTAATCTAAGATCTAAACTATTTTACTATATTTTTGGTTTTTTAGAGGTTTTTAAGACAAATATATGAAAGACTAAGATCTAAACTAATTTAATCAAAAACAGATAAACAACTATGATTATTAAGCTAAATTATACTAAAATAAGCACTAATAAGCAAAGAGAATAAGCAAATAAGCAATATTAAGCATATAAACTATAACTAAGCAATTTAAACTGAAATTAGAGAAGAATGAAAAGAGAAACTTACTTAGACCTCTAGCTAAACAAGAGGACCAATAAAGGCAGCTACAAGCTCCCTAGCTTATTAGATAAGCTAGAGTAAAGTCCTTGGGATCTCTTCCAAGTTAAGATCCCCTTCCAAAAGCTCTAATCCAATAAGATCCATGTAAGATTAAACTGATTTAAGGTTTAGATAAGATTAATACTGAATTCAATAAGCTCTATTTCAGCTTATAGACTGAAAGAGCTTTAAATGAGCTTATTAGCTTGTTGAGACAATTTGGTTTATTAAGAGAGCGTATGACTTTAAAATGAGAGCTTAAAAATGAGATTTAAAATACTAAACACGAAATTTCATTAATTAAAGAAACTGATTATCAAGTAACACCCCCAAAAATGTGTCGCAGCGGAAATATGTCCGGGAGCGTTACTTCATAATACAATAGCACAAGATACAAGAGAACGACCTCTAAATGTGTCGTTTGTAAAACAATCTCGTTGATTTTCTGAAATCAAAATAATAGTTGTCCCATAATTGCATCACCATGAAAAACTTGAATGTAAAGACTCCAATGCACATCAAATAATCCAAGCATCTAATTCACCTGAGAAAAACATGCTTAAAAGTGTCAACATTAAAGTTGGTGAGTTCATAGATTAGTTTAAATAAGAATGTAAGTTTCAACAAATATATTTATCCACTGTGTCATCACAGTACCATGTAAAATATTTATAAAATATGCACGACCCATTTTACGTCACCAAAAGTACCAATCTTATCCCAAAGATTTTTATAAATAATGCATGACAAATTTAATGTCACCAAAATGTTCCAAGTATGTATTTGTCGGGGGCCCTGTAGTCCCACCGTGATCCGACATGTTATAACGTTCGTTCCCAGTGATAGCTAGTCACCCGAACGGGGGTTGTCAATCCCGAATAGATCTATTTTATATCATTCGCGTGGACATCACGCTGTAATGTTCGTTACCTGCGATAGCTTAATCACCCGAACAGGGATCCACACCCGAATAGATCTATTTCATAACATTCGCGCTCACCCTCCAAGTGATTTACAGTTCATGACGCTGTGACGTAGACTTGTTGTATGTACCCGATTCGGGCAGTGATACAAATAATGTGTTCCCATCATGGGTGTTCCCTCCAAGAACACCCGGGCATGTAATGCTTGTTGGCCCCGCAGGCGCCAAACAAATCGTAATCCGAAAATCATTTCAAATGTAAAGTATGCATTTGTGACCAAAAATGAAGTCAAATAATGTATCCCATAGCGAGCTATGCAGATAAGTATGTAAACCAATTTGAAATCAATCGTGTAAATGTGTTTGTAATGAATTGCAAAATCAAGTATGTAAACCAAGTGTGTAGAATAGTATGTAAAAGATATTGTGAACGAATATGTAAACAAGTTGTATTGAGCATGTATTCTCCCCCGAGATTTGTAAAGTAAATGTAAAACAAGTGAAAGAGGGGCTATAAACTCACATCGATGATGAAGAACGATTGGCGGGAATGTACACATTGAGTACAAGACGAAACGGAAACTGAAACGGTTCGATCAAGAAGTTGCAACTAGTCTTAATGGCTAAGTCTCACTAGCCTAGGGTAATGCGTTTGGGTTTCCCGATGAATTGTTATGTCAACGCGACACGTCGACAAAAGATTTAGATTTAAAGTTGTAATAGTTTGGTGGTTGGTTAAATAAATGAATTGAAAATATACGCAAAGTGTGTAATATATATTCTTTATATATTATATATTACTTATGAAAAATAACCCTTATATAATTCCTACCGTGAATTATATAACAAAGACAATCAAACAAAAGATTAATGTAAAGTATAATATACCTTGCAGGTATTATATAATGAGTGTGAATAATTAATTAAACCAATTAGTTTGACAACCATTTAATTAATGAAAAGGCTTTGTACAAAGGTTGACACATGTCTTAACGTTATGAATTAATCAAACCATGTTTGTAACAGTTTATAATCATTATAAAATATAAATAATATTTTATAAAATATATTTCGTTTCTCCGACGGGTTGCGTCTAAAACAGTTCGTCTCAATGTACAAAATATAGTTTTCGTTCGTTGTCAGGTTATTGTATAGTTATATTTTAATATATCTTAAAATATAACTTTAGTCTCTTTATCGGTTTCTAAAATGATATAAGTTTTAGTAAAACATTACTAATTATATATATTTCGTCATGACAATTTCGGTTGTATAATGTTTTCCATTTTCGCAAAACTTAACGTTTTCCCTTAATCAATATATGTTGCAATCATTTGCTTTCCAATATTTCAAATGCCCGCGTTTTCTAAATATAGTATATATATATATATATATATATATATATATATATATATATATATATATATATATATATATATTATATCTAAATTAAACAAATTAATAAATATTATATTTATTTAACCATTTAAAACCACCAATAAATATTTATCCGGTTTTAATATTTATTAAAACCTTATGTTATTTTTATTAGTCAAATGTATATATCAACCAAACGAACCCTTATTGTTGTTAATACCAAACCAAACGGACCCATTTCGGGGTTTAGCCACAAAACAAACACCCCTTTCGGCTGCCACGCAGCCAACCAAACGCCCCTTCATTTTACTTTCACAGCCAAACGCACCCTTATTCATTCCTCCGTTAAACCAAATGCACCCTTTGTGCTTAACATCAAACCAAACACACCCTTGGACCCCAAACAGCCCTCGTGGCTACTAAACCCACCAACAAACGCCCTTGTGGGCTGTTTTATTAAAACCGAACGCACCCTATCTCGGTGCAATACCAAACCGAGTGCACCCTTGGTGCGGACTCGAGAACCAAACGGCCCTATGGCTGTTCCAACAGCCAAACGCCCCTTTCCACTGCAAAACCAAATGTACCCTATGCTGGTGATTTTAACCCAGCCCGAACACCCCTCTGACCCGAACAAACGAACACCCTTTTCTTTTTGTTTTTCTGCCTATCCTCATAAACGAAGACACCCTCGTGGTGTGAGGCTGCCACACGCACCCTCTCGGGTATAATAAAACAAACGCACCCTATGGTGGATCCGATGGTGGCAGTGGTAACGTGAGTGGTGGGTGACGATGGAGATGGCGTGGGGATGGCAGCGGGGGCGGTGGATGGTATCGGTTGTGATGATGGTGATGATGAGGTGATATTGTTGTAGGTGTAGGGGTGGTGGTCGTGGGGTTATGAAGGTGGTGGCGGCAGTGAGGTGGTGGTGACAGTGGGGTGGTGGTGGTGGCGAGTGGCGGAGAGTGAGTATGGGGATCGGGTAGATCCGGTCGTGAGGACCACATTTGGTGTTCGCCGGAAAAAAATCCTTCGAAAAACTTTCCGGCGGCGGCGTGGTGGTGGCCGGTCGGCGGTTGGGTGGTTTCCGGCGGCCGGAGTTCATGGGGAGGGAGAGAGTGTTTTTATATTTGTGTGTGTGTATATATGAGGTGGAATGAATAAAAGATATATAAATTTTATATTTATATTAAAACTTTAATATAAAGTGATAAGTTTATTATAGTTGAGGGTTCATTTTGTAACTTTCTTTATATAGTTTTCATAAAAGTGGTTCGGGACTCGTTTGGACGACTTAACGGATGATTCGAGTCGCGAAACTCGCGCCATTGTTTTTCAAATCATTTTTCCGATAAAAATGAGTATTTATTTGATAATATTTCATAAATACTTTATAACATTAAATAAAATATCTGTTATTCGTTTTGTGAACCGGTTACGTCTCGTCCGCAATAGAATGGATTTAAGCTCGAGCATTTGCGTTATCACAACGCTTTTCATTAAAATGATGAATAATTTATTTAATATTTTTATTAAATAAATACTGATAATTAAATAACAAAACAAATTTAATTATTTTTGTGTGTCCGCGTTGTATGTTGTTCGTTAAATGTTTGCGGTGCTGTTTTAGCCCTTTTCGGCTCGTTTCCAGGTCTCGGGCAAAACTGAAAAGTTGTCAGGAATGTCGTTTTACATCAAATTGCTTTAGAGACGAGTCGTGAATACGTTGATTTAAGATGATCGTTCTTATAAGTCAAGTCAGGCCCGAAAAGTCAAAGGATATAATCGTTATTCAAAATTCGAAAATTCTCGGATGTTAAATTACATTACTTAAAAAAAATTACATTTAAGAAAAAGACGAATTTAAGCTAGACTAAAAATTACTAAAAAAACTAGATATCGTGTGTGTGAGAAGTGAGGCTCTATTTATAGCCAGCTAGGGAAGATTCTAGCCCCTTGCCTTGCTCTTCAATCCTTTTAATCCTGGCCAATCATTTCTTTAATCATTTGAGCATCAATAGTAGCCGTTTGATCAACTTGTGCACACCTGAGGATCGCCAGTGTGTCATTCCCTTGATGTGACGTTTGTGCTAGTTTTGTGAGTGAGTTTAGCACAAAACCCACATAAATTTATGCTTTTACCATAGCTTAAGCTTGATCTTGAGCTAATGAATCTCTTGGAAAGACTGATTTGTCCCTTGCCTTGCACTTATGAGCTCCTTAATTGACCATTTTAGCCATCAATTAAGAGAAGCCCTCTCTTTTACCTATGCTGGTGAAAATGTATGACGAATGAACAGTAAAAACCATTTGCCGCCTATTTTTGACAGTTAATTCTGTTGGAGTTTGGGATAATGGCACAATAGGTCCTTGTCTTCTCTTTTTCCTTTTCTAGTTATAAAACTACTTTTGGAAATTGCAAAACCAGCCCTTGTGGTTTATAATAAAAAGAAATGGGCTTTGTTGACTTTTATTGACCATGATTGACTTTCCTTTGACTGGATTTGACTGAGGCTTGACTTTTCTGGCTTCGGCTTTGTACTTTTTTGATTCTCGTGTCCGTGCTTGCCCGTTTTTGACTGTTTTCTTGTGATTTTTGATTTATCCGGACCTGCACTCACAAAACACAAATACAAGCATATTTTTACCATTTTTGATCTGTTTTGGTTTATTGGTGTTTTTTAGGTACAAACGGATATGTGTATTCTACACTTATCAAAATTCCCCAAACTAAACGATTGTGTGTCCTCACGTAATATCACATGCCTTATAACCAAATACCTCGAAAATTCCCCAAACTAAACCTTTGAAAAGTAGCAAAGATTTTTGTTGAGAGAGATAAGAGATCACAAGTTATAAAACACCCGATTTCCCATTTTCAAAGATTTTTCTCTTTTTATGATTTTTCTTGATAATTAACTAACTAAACTTATTTGTGTACCATACTGTATTGTTTTCATTACCTCATTGGTAACTTTGAGGATCATAGAACAAAAAGCACAATTAAGTGTCTAGAAGATAACTTCATCTCCCCGATTTTCAATCTATTCCCATGCAAGCTTATAAACAAATCATGCTAATTACAAGTTCATGAACACTAACACTACTCATAAATACTAATTGTGTACTTACTTTCCTCCCGCCAAATCCTACTTTTGTATCTCAGGATTTTACTTAAGTCATATACCCGAAGGCTCTTTAAGACTTGTTTCGATACTTATTAATTCCAAGAATAAAGTGTAATGGTTAAGAACGCAATAATTAACTCCTAGCCCTTTTCAAAAGATCAAATGTCATCAAGATTAAAGTCCACATCGAGGCAACCAAAATTTGGCTTTTATTAGGCTACTTAAGCAAGGCACCATTCATGTCATATACCCTAAGGCTCTTTAAGACATGAATGGACCAATCTTATTTGCACCATATACCCTTAGGCTCTTTAAGGCACAAAATAAGACAAAAATTAAGCAACATTATTAAACCTCAGTCCTTTAGTAGGCTACAACATCGGCCACGCCTCCGACAAGATGTAGCAAACATATTTCGACTTCGGTAACTTCCTCGACCTTTTAGAAGGCTGTAACATCGGTTGTGAGCCGGCAAGATGCAGCAAACTTTTATCAGTCTCGGATTTATTATTGAATTCTACTTATCCCATATACCCTAAGGCTCTTTAAGGAATAAGCAAAATATTTGCTAATGTGATACATATAGTATGCCAAATTAAGTATTCCTGATGTGTACTCATCCTAATCACAAAGGAACTAAAGAAAACTTCTATTAGCTAATTATTAACCAAAAAACCATACAACTTTATTTATTAAACATTCATATAAAAGTGAAACAAGCTAATAAGAAAAAGTATAAAAAAAAAAACATAAATTTAAAAGGGAAGAATAAAAAAATTAAAAAAAAAAAAAATAAAAAAAAAGGGAGAAAAAGCCACAATTAACACTTATGAGCTTGAAAGAAAACCAACTATTCTACGTTTAACATCATGACTTATAAATAACACTATCATTTCTTGTTCTTCACAAAAGAAATTTGCAAATACTTAGCCATATAAAATCCAACTCGGCATATTTAAAATCTACTTGAGATTAGCACAAGTCTTCTTTTACTAATGATTCAAGTCTAGCATGTTTAAAGTCTACATGAGACTAGCACAAACTATCATCATTAATTGTTAAGGGAGAAAGCTAGAACTCTACACGTACGATCGGGTCAAAAATTACTTCTTATTCTTACCAACGGAAAACCTACATTTTTGTCTTAACACTTTTTATTATTATTATTATTTTTTATTTTTTTTATTAATTTAATTTTTTTTTATATATGACTAAAAATTTAAAATTTTTGCTATTTTTGTGGGAAAAACGGGTACGTGAGAACAAAACAATAAGCAAGTAACATCAAATCGATAGATTCCCTTCCCCAAACTAAAACGAAACATTGTCCTCAATGTTTAAAGTCGGGTCTCTACGTAAATCTAAGCCCGTTTATGAAGTAGCAAAGATAAACGTAATCGATAATGATGAAAGGATAGGATCTCCCCAAACTAATTTTTTCGCACAAAGGATGAGAAAGCACTAAATTTTGAACGGGATAAATCAACCCGGACACGAGAGACTTTCAAAGATTTGTTTGGGAGAATCCTGCAAAAAATCATAACAAGCAAACAACAAACATTCGAGAAATCGAATGAAACAAGCCGTCTCTCAACACAATTACCATTAGATAAGAAGAATAAAAGAAAATGAGATGATAAGCAATGGGGTGAACTGCACGAAGCGGCTTGTTTTTGGTCACCGAGTCGCAAGCTCGACTCGATCCCTGAATTTAGTTGTCCTTAGGGAGAGCAAATGGAAGAGAAGATCTCAATCGGGCTTTCATTAATGTTTGGACAAACATTAAAGCACATGAAAGTTCCATCCCGAAGAGAGGCCACCGGCTCTAAGTGGAGATGCCGGGGTCGAAAATGGTGTCTTCATTCTCGAAGGAGACAAATGAGGAAATGAAGATCAAATCTGAAACAAGGGTGGGAAGGGTGGGTAAAATACCGGTCATAAAATCATGAGATTTAGAAACACCCTTAAACTCTTTGATTATCAAAATACCCGCTTCGGGTTCAAAACATTTCTTAATATCCGGAGGTTCTGGTGGAGGTCGAGGAATTGACGGATCATCTTGGTGATCAAGGTTAGGTGAGTCATTAATTTCATCTTCGGAATCAGCATCCTCAACACCAGGCGGAATTAAATCATCTGGAACAAGGAGAATATCGATCTCTTCTTGAGTGGGCTCACTATCCTCAACGGGGATAGGAGATATGGGAAGAGACTCGATAACTGAATTTTGATGAACATTTCCCTGGGAAGTTGAAATTTCATAAAGCACTGTCATAAGACTAAGATATTCCTCAAATTCACGATCATTCCCAGAAGGAAGTGTTAAAAGTTCACTAACGAACTCATGGTGAAGAGGATCACTTCTTGGAGAAAAAGTAATTGAGGATTCTTGTTCTGGTTCATGATCAGAAATCACTTCGGAAGTGAGATTATGGAAAGCATCAAAGCAGATTATCAAGAAAAGTTACGTCTCTTTCTGAATCGAAATAACCTTCCTCAAAGTTAGAAGAAACTTCCATAGCTAGAAAAGCATCGATCTCATCATTATGGTCTTCTTGAGCAACCTTATCGGATAAATGTGTGTTGAGTAAAACTGGCTCATTAAAAACGTTGGAATTTTTGATCTCGACATCTTCCTCCATCTCATCAAAAAGAGGATTTATAGTGCTAGATTTGAATTTGTCATCAAATTCAAAAAGAGGATTTGAGTAAACTTGAAAATTTTCTTCATGCAAATCCTTCTTAAGAGTCGAATCATCATTACCCGGTGGTAACGAATCAAGAGGAGAAAGTTCATCGGCGAACTTCTCAAAATTAACACTAGTCTTCACCGGAGAAGAACTAGGAGAAGGGTCATCAGAATGAGTAGTGGTACTGCCACTAAACGGATCATCTTTTGAGAAATCGATTACAGAAATGGCGTGAACAGAATGCTTATTTTTGTTTTTCTTAGATTTATCGGCATAATAAACAAGTTCTTCCTTTTCTACTCTTAAAGTCAATGTTTCTTCTTATAAATCAATGAGAGCTTTCGCGGTGCGAAGGAAGGGTCTTCCTAGAATAATAGGCACTCTCGGGTCGGGTTCAAAATTAACCACTACAAAATCGGCAAGAAAAGTGAAACCATCAACTCTAACTACAACATCCTCGGCTATACCCATTGGGTGAGTAATGGAACGATTGGCAAGCTCGAGTGTCATTCGAGTAGGAGTTAAAACTTCAAGCCCAAGTTGCTTGTAGATAGAATGAGGTAAAAGATTTATGCTAGCTCTGGAATCGGCTAAAGCACTAGTCCTATTGAGTTCTTGTAAAGCACATGGGATAAGAAATTTTCTCGGATCTTCGAGCTTCTCGGGAACTTTGTTCATGATGATGGCAGAACATTCAGCATTCACGGTTATGATGGCGATCTCCTCGAGTTTCTCTTTGTTTCTTTGCAACGAGCTTAACCATTTGTTGAACTTTGGCATTTCGACAAGAGCATCTTTTAATCCAATCTCTAAATGGAGTTGTTTGAACATCTTCAAAAACCGGCTATGTTGAGTACTTGGTTTATCGTTCTCTCTAACTTTCATCCTCTCGGGATATGAAAGTTTAGATTGATACGAATTAGGTCTTAGAGAATTAAGATCTTGAATTTCAACATTAACAGTTTTCTTTGCTTTTGGTTTTGGGATTTCAATAAAAATGGATTCTTCTTCCTCCAGAGGTGGGACATGTGCGGTATTTTCCAAATTTAGATTTTGCACTTTTTCCGTTGACGTCTCCGGGTTTTGTTCGGGCTCTTTTTGAGGAGTAGAAACAACGAGAGTAGGAACAAGAGGAGTCAAAGGTCCTTCCAAAGTTTTACCTCTCCTTGTGGTGATAGCATTAATTTGATGACGAGGGTTAGTTACGGTTTGACTTAGAAGAGTTCCTGAATTCGAAGTAGAGGCGGAATCTTTGAAATTATTACAAAGATTTGTCAACAAACTCGTAACATTAGCCATTTGATTTTGCAAATTTTGACCTTGATTTTGAACATTCTTCAACACCGTATCACCACATTTAAGGGTTAAAGATTGATCATCATTTCTAAGCGTTATCTCTCCTTCATACACATCAATTAAAGCATGAGCTGTCCTAAGAAAAGGTCTCCCGAGTATCAACGGTACTCGAGGATCGGCTATGAAATCAAGAACAACAAAATCGGCCGGAAAGTAGAACTTTCCTACCTTGACAAAAACGTTCTCGGCTACACCGGTTGGTTTGGAAATTGTTCGGTCGGCTAATTCTAACACCATTTTAGTATCATTTAGGCCCGGGAGTCCAAGCTTTTTCCAAATGGAAAGAGGCATGAGATTTATGCTAGCACCTAAATCGGCTAGGGCTAAGCAATTATCAAACTCTGAAAAATCACATGGGATAAGAAATTGACCGGGGTCACCTAGCTTTTCCGAAAGCTTTTTGAGGACAACCGCACTACAATTTTCATTTAAAGGTGTCTTGGTTAACTCGATTAACTTGTCTTTGTTATTAAGCATCTTTTTGAACATCGGAGCAAACTTTGGCATATGAAAGAGAGCATCCGCGAAGCTTAGCTCAAAGTGAAGATTACGGAAAATTTCCATAAACTTTGAAGCTAGGATATCATCCTTTTCACGGATTTTCTCTTTTGCAAGTCTTGAAGGGTAAGGCAAACTAGTCTTGGTCTTTTGAGCAAAAGAAGGCTCTTTGATTGGTTATTTGTCTTTGTTTTGATCTTGGACCAAAGGAGGTTGGATGTCTTCGGTGCTTGGTAGCTCCGTATCCTTTGTCACCTCGGGTTCCTTTTCCACCACCGGCGGTGAAATTAGAGGTCCGTCATATGAGGCACCACTTCGTGTGGTAATTGCCTTGGCTTCGTTCCTAGGGTTTGGAATGGTATTGCTTGGTAACGAACTTGAACTTGAAGCTTGGTTGGTATGATAGTTTTGCATGAAACTTAGCATCATTTTTTGAAAATCATCTTGCTTCTTTTGAGAATCATTGTAAACTCTTTGAAAATCATTTTGGTTCCTTTGAAAATTATCCAACTTCATTTGCAAGTTATTCATGTTTGCATCATTAGCCTTAGCATAACTTTCAAAATCCGTTTTAGACACACCTTGAATTTGTGAAACGGGAGGTAAAGCTTGATTAACCAAAGGTTGATTTGTTGGTGGTTGGTATGGTGGGGCTTGATAAATGGCTCCTTGATTGTTTTGGTGGTTTTGATTGAAATTGCCTCCACGGTTTTGATTCGAGTTGAAATTGTTTCCTTGATATCGGTTTTGGTTTCCTTGGTTGCTTTTAACATTTGGTTGATTGAAACCTGGTGGTCTCATTTGGTTTGCCAAATTAGGAGGATTTCTTTGAACAAAATTGCCAACGGCGGCGGTTTGTTGGAATTGATAAATGTTATCATGAAAAACGGGAAAATCGTTCCTTGTTAACGGACAATTGTTGAAGTTATGATTTGATCCACATGTGACACAAACTTCCTCGACTGCTTTGACGGTAGCAGGAGTCATAGCATTCTTTTCACTAATCGCTTTCTCTAAACGGCTCATTCGAATATTCATTTTGTCTTCAAGTAAGGCGACCATTTGTTGAATCTCGAAAGAATTATTGGAAGGTGAAGAAGTAGAAGAAGGAGCATTCGTAATCGCTCTTGAATCATTCGGACGACTTCTTGAATAACGCACTTTAGATTTACTCTCAATAATGGCTAAACCTTCTCGAGGCATCTTATCTAGAAAATTGCCACCCGCGGCGGAATCTAAGGCATCTTGATCATTGGTATTCAAGGAATTGTAGAACGTATCAAGTTGGTGTAATTCCGAGAAACCATAATGAGGACATTGACGAAGAAGTTCTTTGAAACGTTCCCATGCTTCGTTGAAGGTTTCATTCGGTTCTTGGTAAAAAGTAGTGATTTTGTTGCGAAGGTAAGTTGTTTTCGAAGGTGGAAAAAATTGGTTTATGAATTTCGAGACAAGATCATCCCATGTTGGAATTGATCTAGGAGGTTCCTTATCTAACCAATCTCGGGCTTCACCGTCTAGAGAGAAAGGAAAAAACAAAAGCTTAATCGAAGTGTTCAGAACTTCGGGATGTCTAAACGTTGAAGTAACCTTGTTGAAAAATCGAAGATGATTATGAGGGTCTTGTCTACCCGTGAACTTATTACTTTGCACAAGATTAATCAAAGGTTGTTTAAGCTCAAAATTGTTTGCATTTATCGGTGGAACAACAATTGCATCTTCGTATCCCTCGATGGGAGCTTGTAGCATTTGAGCCATGGTACGATTGTCGGCCATTGGAAACTCGGGTTCCTCAACAATAACCGTTGTTATTTGTTGTTGTCGACGATTTCGATTACGAGCTTGAGATCGAGTGCGCATGCACTAAAAATAAAGAAATTAAAAAGCAAACAAAAATTACACTAAATTTTTTTTTTTGCATTTTTTTAGCAATCTATTTTAAACGGATACACGGAAGACAACTTAAAACCAAATAATCAACTTACTTCACGGTAACTCTCAAAAATTGCTTTTCAAGGTGAGCCGTACTTCGTAAGTGACACAAATGGCAAGTTTTTGAATCTTTGGTTCGATTTGGGAACTTTTCAAGTTCACCGGAACTTATTTATGATAATACCTCAATTGAAGGTATTATATGTTGGTGTTCGTTTACCAACTTTGTGTATTTTATTTATTTTTTAAAGGACAATTTTTTTATATTTTTGATTTTTTTTATGTTTTTATGATAATTATACTAAAAAGAAAAAGAAAATATTTTTTACTTTTTATATTTTTAATTTTTTTTGGATTTTTGAATATTTATAACAAGAATAAACTTTCGAGGGCACGAAAAGGATCTTAAACAAATAAACAAACAAAAAAATACAAAGGAATCCTTAACACCGTCTCCGGTCAAGCGGCGCCAAAAAACTGATGTGTTTTTTAAACCTTGTCAAATATACCGACAATTATTAATAATAATT
Source organism: Tanacetum coccineum (assembly GCA_026074375.1). Lineage (NCBI taxonomy): Eukaryota > Viridiplantae > Streptophyta > Magnoliopsida > Asterales > Asteraceae > Tanacetum > Tanacetum coccineum. The sequence goes on from BQNB010008202.1 coordinate 44,878, forward strand.
CAAAGAGCAATTAAGAAAATTACCAAGTTACCCTTAGTAAAATCCCTCTTTTCCCACTTTTTATCAAAAAAATATATATAATATAATATATAATACGTATATTTAACCGGGAAGAATGATCACCCGGGTCGTTTCCCCAACGACTTGTGCAATTGAAACCTCGTTTAAGCTCGGATTATGATTTGAATGAAAGCAAAGATATTTTTATGATCTATAACTACCAAATAAAAGCAACAAGTAAATTTGAACAATTAAAAGCAATTAAACATTTAAAATGATTAACGGGAAACAAATAAAACGCGACAAATAAGCAAGTAAATCAAAATTAAGTCCTAAAAATGCAAACTAAATTCCTAAATCTAAATTAGGACAACAGAAAATTTTAAGAAAAAGAAAAAAAAATTTGATTATTTTTGAATTTTTTATTAATTAAAATCTATTTAAATCTAATTAAATTCTAAAAAAAAATAGCAAATAATTTAAATTATATTTTTCCTAGATAAAATAAAGAAAAAGAAAATTTTAGAAAAAAGAATCACTATTTTTGGGTTTTTAGTTTTAAAGTTATGAATTTTCTAAGATTTAAACTAATTAAAAAGTATAAAAATAATAAAACTATTAAAAATATAATCCTAAAAATTGTATAAAAATTATACTAGAAAAAGAAAAAGTGCAGAATTTTATAAAAAAATAAAAGCCCTAATTTTTACTATTTTATTAAACTTTAATTAAACTAATTAAAAACTAAACCTAATTAATTAATTAAAATTATTAAACTAACAAAGACTTAACTGAGGACTAATGGAGTTAATCCTTAAAGGGGGATTACCTGTGTAAAACTTAAAAAGGACTAACGAAGAAAATACTAATAAAAAACTTAAAAGTTCACACATACCCTGAGGCCCAACCGCTTGCAACAATTTGTCCTGCCTGATGTGTCCCCCCCCCCCCCCCCCCCCACAAATGTTCAACTTCCGCCCAATAATAAGGTGGATTTTCAAAACTGCTTATCATGAAAAACTTATAAAACCAAAGCTGTAGAACAAGTTGGAGTGAACAAATTTAACAAAAGCACCTTGAGCTGAAAACCACAAATAAGCTTAAAAAGAGCTTATTAATAAGCTGTTTACAGTGAATGGGGGTTTCCCTTTGATTTTATTTTATAAGCTGCATTAAGCTCAAATGAAGCTCAATTTTGAAAACAAAAGAAGATTTAGAAAGCTGATAATGTGTATTAACTAATTATGAAAGGATTAATGGCTTAAGAATAAGCCAAATAATTATTAAGCCATTAATCCTTTCATAATTAGTTAATACACATTATCAGCTTTCTAAATCTTCTTTTGTTTTCAAAATTGAGCTTCATTTGAGCTTAATGCAGCTTATAAAGTAAAATCAAAGGGAAACCCCCATTCATTGTAAACAGCTTATTAATAAGCTTTTTTTGAGCTTATTTATGGTTTTCAGCTCAAGGTGCTTTTGTTAAATTTGTTCACTCCAACTTGTTCTACAGCTTTGGTTTTATAAGTTTTTCATGATAAGCAGTTTTGAAAATCCACCTTATTATTGGGCTTAATAGGACCATTGTTGCAATCGGGTTGGGCCTCAGGGTAAGTAGTGAAACTTTTAAGTTTTATTAGTTTTCTTCGTTAGTCCTTTTAGTTTACACAGTTAGTCCTTTAAGGATTAACTCCATTAGTCCTCAGTTAAGTCTTTGTTAGTTTAATAATTTTAATTAATTAATTAGGTTTAGTTTTTAATTAGTTTAATTAAAGTTTAATAAAATAGTAAAAATTAGGGCTTTTATTTTTTTATAAAATTCTGCACTTTTTCTTTTTCTAGTATAATTTTTATAAAATTTTTAGGATTATATTTTTAATAGTTTTATTATTTTTATACTTTTTAATTAGTTTAAATCTTAGAAAATTCATAACTTTAAAACTAAAAACCCAAAAATAGTGATTCTTTTTTCTAAAATTTTATTTTTCTTTATTTTATCCAGGAAAAATATAATTTCAATTATTTGCTATATTTTTTATTTTTTTAGAATTTAATTAGTTTTAAATAGATTTTAATTAATAAAAAATTCAAAAATAATCAAAAAAAATATTTTTCTTTTTCTTAAAATTTTCTTTTGTCCTAATTTAGGTTTAGGAATTTAGTTTGCATTTTTAGGACTTAATTTTGATTTACTTGCTTATTTGTCGCGTTTTATTTGTTTCCCGTTAATCATTTTAAATGTTTAATTGCTTTTAATTGTTCAAATTTACTTGTTGCTTTTATTTGGTAGTTATAGATCATAAAAATATCTTTGCTTTCATTCAAATCATAATCCGAGCTTAAACGAGGTTTCAATTGCACAAGTCGTTGGGGAAACGACCCAGGTGATCATTCTTCCCGGTTAAATATACGTATAATATATTATATTATATATATTTTTGAGAGTGGATTTTACTAAGGATAACTTTGTAATTTTCTTAATTGCTCTTTGAATTATTATTGTATTGTGGTATATTTTACAAGTATATAAAAAACACAATCATATAGAATTTAGATTTACTCATTTTGTCTTAAAAATCATTAAAAAAACCAAATTAGTTAGATGTTGGTGACTTAGTTTCGAGTAATTGGTTGTTGGAAATAGCTCTCTGGTTAAGTTTATAAAGCTTACTAGCTAATCTTGGTATTAAGGTTTCATTAACTAGATTTTAGAATCATAAGCTAATTTGAAATCTGTCTAAATATAAAGGGGTGTTTGGATTAATGCAGTTTGACCTCTTAAAGTCAAACTGAATTGTGCAATTTATTTTGCTTAGTTTGGTTTTCAAATTTGATTAGGTTTTGAGCAGGTTTGTAGGATTAGTTTAAGCTTAATATCATTTTTAGGCTTAATCATTTTGTTCCTGCACCAGGGGAATTTTCCCCTTTCCTTTGCTTGTTAAAAATTTGATCCAAGCCTCGTTGAGCTTGGATCTTGTTTGTGTTGAGTTTAAACACACTCATTGAGAGTGTCTAGTGCAGGAGTAACCATTAAGGTCACCTGCATTGTGGTTTTGCCTCTTTGCCATTTGCATCAGATAGACACCACTGCAGTCTTAAACTGCAGTGGTTTTTGATCAAAATTAGGATAGCTTATTTGGTTGTTAGCTTTTAAAAATCAGTAGGGTTATAGTTAACATATAGGTTAATATATATTAGAACTTGTTTTTCATATTTAAGCTTATTACATAGGATAATTTAGCTTTTAAATTTCATAATAAAACCTTAAAAAGACCAAAAACAGTAGTAACTAATCTTTAGCTTTTCAATTTAGTTTTCTAGCTTTTAGGAGGTGTTTTTATGGTTTGGATTCATAGAATGCTAGTAGGTTGATAAGATTCCAAAAGCTTAGGGACTGTTTTAGCTTATTGAGCATTGTAGCTTAAGTTGTTTTTAAGCTTTTAGTACTTATTTCTGAGTTAGTTTTTTTAGATCATCAAATTTAGTTAGCTTATAGTGTTCTTAGCTTATGAATCTTTTAAAAATTAGTTGCTAGATATCATAAGCTATCTAGGACAGCTTTTGGTTTGTAATTTGGTGCTTATTTGGATCCTTTATGCTTATTTTAGTGTAAACAAGCTTTTAAGCTCTTAAAAGCCAACTTATTGTAAACAGCTTTTTCATAAGCTCTTTAAGAGCTTATTTTTGAGTTTCAGCTTATATTGTTTTTGTTAAAGTTGCTTAAAAAAGGTTCCTCTACAACTTTTGTTCTTTAAGTTTTTTTAAAAAAAAAGGGAAGTGGAAGTCGGGGGTGAGCAAGACTCGAACCCCCGACCTCAACACCTCAACCTTTTATAACACACCACACACTACCGCTGTGCCCTTGGGTCTTTTTCATAAGACTTTTGCACAATTTAATCTTTATACACTTTTAGTCCTAATAAGCCTAATAAGCTGTTAAAGCTTATTTCGTAGCTTATTTTATAAGCTGTGATCTCGGGCTTATTTTTCCTAGATTTTAATTAGTTTAAGCTAATTTCTGTAATTTTTCTAGAATTTTTATAGTTAATTTAGTATTTTTAAACATTTATTTTCATTAAAAACTTTAAAAAATCATAAAAAATAGAAAAATAATCAAAAAAATATAAATCTTTTTTAGAAAATTTTCTTTTATCATTTAGAACGTAGGAAAAATTAGTTTGACTCTCGTAGGTTTATTTTTGAGCATTTTAGCTTTTAGGGCTCGGTTTTCAATTCCCGTTATTCGTTTTTGTGATTTCTTTCAAATTTTATCGTTAAGTTTTCAAATCCCTTTACTTTTACTCATAGAATTAGATTATTAATTCAAATTCTAGGTTAAGGTGCTAATTAGGGTTTATTTTGTCATTTCCGTTTTTCGTCCGCGTGATTAGTTATTTTTCTTGCATTTAATTGTTTTAATTGTTTTTAGTCATAGAAAATCAATCAAAAAGTTGAAAATCATTCATAACATTGTCCAAACTGAATCGAGGGTATCAATTCACATTTCTTTGGGATACGACCTGATAATCACTTACCGGTTAAACGTATTATATTATATATTTTTGTGTTTAAATTGCATTCAATCTTTGTCCTCAAAGATTATTGGTATATTTCTATAAATACTTTGATATATTTTATATACGTAAAATTGAATGCGATTATACATCTTTAAATCTGATCTTCCATGAATGAAACAGATTCTAATCTTCCCCTTTACTTAAGATCTCCATGAACTTGTTGATACTTCTTCAACACAATGAAGCCTTCAACATCTTGTTCCATGCCATGCCACCACACTTAATAAGTTGCAAATCATATCATATCATTTTTGTAACATCTTCCCCTTTTGTCATTATCCATTAGGGGACTGTGGACATATGCAACTTTGATCTTTACAACTACAAACCATATATTAAACTTCTAATCCAAGCTTTCCAATGTCTCAAATTACCCTCCATGAAGCACAATAAGAATAATGAATTTAAGCAGTAGAAACTTAAACTAGCAGTAGTAATAAAGACTTAGCAGTAGTAAAATCTTTAAGTGGTGCATCTAACATATCCAAATGGTTAAACACTTTATCGTATTCTTCCCCTAAAATCAATATGTTAACCATCTCTTGACCAAAATTAATAGAATCAGCCATAAGAATCTATACGAATAACTAACCAACAATAGTAACGAATACCACGTAGTACCATCCATGAAGAGCAGCACTAAAAATGACTAACAGTAGTAATCAATACCAAGCAGTAGTAACAATGAAGAGCAACATTAAAATGGTTGAGCAGTAGTAAAAATACACTAGCAGTATTAACTACTAACTAGCAGTATTAACTTTTGTCAAGCAGTAGTAAAAGTACACTAGCAGTATTAACTACTAACTAGCAGTATTAACTTTTGTTAAGCAGTAGTAAAAATACACTAGGAGAGTATTAATACTAAATAGCTAGTCTTTTAACTTTTGGCAAGCTTAGTAAAAATTACATAGCAGCTATTAGTATTAACTACTAACTAGCAGTATTAACTTTTGTCGAGCAGTAGTAACCATGTATGAAGCAGTAGTAACTTTCAATCAGTATTAACATGATAACCACTTCAATAAACTTTCCACAAGAACCTGAACTCGAACTCTTAGCTTCCACTTTCATATCACCTTTACCGTGATTACACTTCGTATTCATCATCAACTTTTGAGGTTTTTAGAAATTAGGGTTTAAAAAAGTGATTTAAGAATTAAAACCCTAATTTTCACAAAAATATTTACCCTCTTCATTCCTTAATACCTTCTCTTTAATACCCAAGTGTTCAAAGAAAAACTTTCAATAACAATAACAAGAACACTATTAAAAACAATGATGAAAGAGAAATAAAACCATACCAACTTCAACTTTTCTGCAGCAGATTTCAAAAATTTATATCTTTCAATTAAAAGATCAGATTGAAGATCCCTCCAGTGAGAATATGCCTTTATGAGTAAAGAACCTTCAATAAAAATTTCATTAAGATCCAACGGTTAACGAATGAGATATCCCCTTTTTACCACAGCTGTGCAGAAAGTGACGAAAATAGAAACCAAAATCGAATTTTTTAGGTTTCTTTGAATACAAAATCTTCTTTCTTCGATAGTAAAACCTTGTAGATCCTAGATCATGAGCCACTTGGCTCTGATACCAATTGTGAAGATCGATTAGGAACTTATCGAGGATCTATAATAACAAAGTTTGTTGTTGCGCAACAGAATTTAAACAAAGACAATGTTATTTACAAGGTTTACATTCACATAAGCCCCAATTATATTTTATCATGATAGAATGTGTTACCTAACTGTAACAGGGATCAAAGACACCTTTGATCTTAGGGCTAGAATGATCTCAAGTGGTGTGATCGTTGGTGTTTTCCTAAAACATGATTAAAAACACCTTAAACATACACAAACAATGTCTAGGGATCTCATTATATATAGAGTCCATCTAGACTTACAAAGGAAATCTAATTGTAGTAGGAAACTAAATCTTTCCTAATCTTGATCTTTATCTTTTTAAGCAAGTCTTCTAGAATCCTCCAACTTCTAGAATTCAATAATGTCGAACTAGACCCTTTTGTTTTATTCCTTTGTATCATCAAATCAATAAATCCCAACACCCACGAACCAAAACACTAAAACCCTCCAAACTAAATCATAATTAGAGGCAATTAGAGCAATTAATCACAAAGATCATCAACAAATCATCAATCTAAGACTACTATTGTAAGTGATTTCATCTTATTTTCTTTTTAATTTTGTGTCTAGGGTTTAGATTTTGCTTAAATTAAAAAAAATTGAGGATTTTAATTTTTCATACTATTTTCGCATAATTAGATTAAAAGTATGGCAATGGATACTATTAGTATTATGTTGTAGTCGATTACGATAAAATTCATTTTCTGCCAAAGACAAGGTATGGATTTTTTGAATAAAAACCTCCTCGTTTTAGATACTTTTCAAAACAAGGGTTCTTTAAACTACTATTGTTAATTACAACGCAAAAACTTTTTCTTAATTGCATTAGGTTCTATTGATGTATATACTGCTTGCCTTAAATTTCATATGCATTTTTCTAACTATTCATTCTTAGAGCAATATCAAACATAGGTTGTGCATTTAAGGTTTGCTTATTACTAGTATTATCGCTATTTTTCTTTTGTTTGAGTCAAGCAAACCGCACACCCACATCAAGTCCATAAAAATACACACATAGAAATAGTATTATATTTCATTTATAATATTTTCTCATTGAAATCACCATAAACCACGTATTTATTATGCTATGCTTTCTGGATATCTCATCACGTCAATATTTTTTGGTAGTTATTAATGATGTTTGAATGATAATAGGTTTTTGAGTTTAGGGTGGAAAAGTGTAGTTCTGGTCACTTTTGTTGAAACCTGCGACCAACAGATCCACCATATGGTAGATTCGTACGTTGTTATGGTAGATTCGTGGCTTACCAGTCTAGGCGCCAAAATTCAAATTTTCTTGTTTTTTAACCTTTTCTACTTTATTTTATAACCATGCTATATGATACGATGTGGGATCTTAAACCTTAAGATATAACATGTTCTCCATATAATCTAAGAACCATTATACAATTCATATCACCACTTTTAACCTTATAATCATCACCTTCAAACACCATTTTCTTTACACTATCCTCCACAATTTCTCATATGCAACACTTACTTGTTATCATCATGACTAGTTCATTCAAAACAAATTCACCAAACTTCAAAAGAAAAACCGCAAGAATGAGTGTCAAGTATCTAAACTATGTTAATCTAACATCCTTAAGTGAGGAACAACCAAAAGAGAGAACTCCTTCACCACCTCCTAGAAAGAAATTCCTCTCACCACCATAAGCTCCATCAAAATCCATCTCTAGAAATAGTACACACTACACCTCATCATCATCACCAAGTGAGTCTTTGACACCAACTCACGTTGCACCTCCATCTAAACTTTGTTTTGTCATTCCGATAAAACAAGAACCTCAAGAACTTCCTCCACTACAAATGTCACCAAATAACCCTTATGTGTCAACGATGGACAATTGGCCATTGGGCCCCTCTAATCCATCTCCACCACCACGTGTCTTACGACTACCTCATGGTTTTCTAAATCACCACCGGATTTGAACTACTACATCCACTCAAAACCATTGTTGTTAACCATTAACAACAATACACGTAACTCACAACATGACCTCACTTGGAAAACATTCTTTGTTTTTTTTTTTTTTACAAGCCACTACCAAATCTTTGGAAATCAAGATTCCCAATCTTCTCCAAACATCTTGGATTTTGTTCATCAAAACGACATGCCTCACCTCCACAACATGTTTTGTCAATGTTGTAGCACCACAAGGCATGAAATCCAAATGCTTCTAAACCGTGTCAACTATATGTTCTCATACATTCGACACCACCTTGGCTCTTCATTACACCCACCTTACTTCCCGCATTAGCCGCATGGCACTCTCACCTCACCCCTCAGATTATATGGGAAAATGATATTTATCCCAAAATTGGATCTTTAATTGTTTTCGCTTCTAGCTTAAGCTTATTATGTAATGGCTTTTACGCCAAATTTTATGTTTTATTCCTTATAATGGATGTAACATTATCTTTTTTTGTTATGTTGTTGATGGATGTTTATTGCGTAAAATGTATATGTGGTTGTCATATATATATATATATATATATATATATATATATATATATGTATATATTTGCTTGTCTACTAACTTTGTTTTGTAGCACGCATCCATAGATCGATTCCTTGGTGCCCCAAGCTAGGGGAAGTATACACCAAGGGGGAGCACTTGCAATTTTGTAGTTATTTGTTTACTTTGTATTCATTACCAAGTTACTTAGCATTCGTCAAAACAAGACTTGCAAGGACCGCATCTACAACACTTTTTGCTTTGACAAAAAGGGGGAGAAGATATGTAAACTCATCTACTAAATACTTATTTAGTAACTTTTAAATAAGCATGAGTTTATATTTTGTCATCATCAAAAAGGGGGAGATTGTTAATACAAATATTCGCGCAAAAACGATATTTATATTTAATGATCTTCATGTTTTGATAATAACAAATATAATGTCATACTACGTAAAAGTTTACGTAAACAAGTTATTTAGTCAAAAGTTTACTTGACGACGACTAATCACTTAAGGTATGAATATGACATTATTAAACATAGTTAATGATCAAAGAAAAATATTATCATTTGCATAAATGTTTTCTAATCAAATGATTTAACTTAACACATGATTAATTATAAGCTAGTTATATTAATCATATAAGACAAAATAGGATTAACCATAAGTGGAAACAATCTTTCCAAATCTTCCCAAATCTAGAAAATCTTTCCTTATTCATGTTAAGAAATATTTTCTTCTAGAAGAATCTATTAAACTAGTTTTAATAAGTACAAAACAATATTTTGTATAGATTTAGGGTTAATCACTAAATGACAATTTTTGTCCCAGCTCCTCCCACGGATCCACCAAATGCACTGCACGGATCCAGGGGATGGTGGATCCGTGGGTCGCACGTCTTGTTCCCCTGGGACAGGATTTGAAATTCAAATGGTTGCCTATAAATACCAACCTCACTCCTTCATTTCAAACAACTCTTGACAAATATTTTTCTTATACATATTTTATCTTTTGCATATTCTTTGATCATTATACTTGTTACATAATCTATTACAAGTGATCAACTCATTCCACTCTTTAGTGAAGAACACTCAAGAAGACGTCAAGCTTCAAGTGTTATTAGTTTAGTTGTGTCATCACGTTTGTGATAATCATTCATCTTGTATATCTTGTGTTGTGTGTTGTGTGTATCATATGTGTATGATAGGTTAGTATTTAGGCCTCAAAATACATAGTGTGTTAGATTGGTTCTATCTCGAAGTAGAACTCGGTATTTAGCTTAGTACCGGAAAAAGTGTAAGCGACGTGTACGGTTTTCTCCGCCTAAAGGGAGCTTGTTGACATAGTGAAGATAACTCTCAAGTTGGGTACTTGGGGAGTGGAGTAGGGCGAAGAGGAGCTTCGTAGCCGAACCACTATAAATCATTGTGTCATCGGTTTGATCTTTCTTATCTTTACTTGCTTATATTTTGTTGTTAGTTTATTTATTTATTGCATCGCTATCATATACACTTGTGTATATCTCTTGAATTCACATAAGTCGACAATCTAAGTTTTAATTTTAAAACGGTAAAAACTATTCAACCCCCCTTCTAGTTTCCACAATTGGTATCAGAAGCCAAGGTCACCCAAGATCTTTAACGTATATTGTACATTAAAGCTTGAATCGATCTATGGATTCGGATAAATATCTAGAAGGGCAATCTATGCAAAGACCACCTCTTTTTGAAAGTGATCATTTTATTTATTGGAAAAATAGATTTGAAACTTATGTGAAAGCAAAAGATTTAGATCTTTGGCATATTATCTTGAATGGTGATTTTCCACCGGTTGCCAAAAATGAAGTAACCCAAGTTTTAGAGGTTGTTCCTTTTGAAGAACAATCCGATGATCTTAAAAAGAAACTTGCTAAAAATAATGAAGCTAAAATGGTTCTTTATAATGCTTTACCTAAAAAGGAATACGAAAGAATTTTTATGTGTAAAACGGCTAAAGATATTTGGCAATCGTTGTTAATCACACATCAAGGTAATAGCCAAGTAAAGGATAATAAAATTGATCTTCTTGTTCAACAATATGAACAATTTACTATCCTTGAAGAAGAATCTATTGATAGCGGTTTTGCTAGATTTAACACTATTATTACTAGTCTTAAAGCTCTTGATGAAGGTTTCTCTAGCAAGAACTATGTTAGGAAGTTTCTTAGGGCTCTACATCCTAAATGGAGAGCAAAGGTCACGGCGATTGAAGAATCCGAAAAACGATTTTTCATCACTAGTCTAGACGAATGGAAAAGGATTCCGAAATTTTAAAGGAAAAAAGGGGAATGACTAAGTCCATCGCCTTAAATCTAAGAAAGGTCTAGTAATGATGATACTTCGATAACCGAAGCGATGACGAAGAATATGCTATGGCGATAAGGAACTTTAAAAACTTTCTTAGAAGAAAGGTAAATTTGTTTAGGAATACCAGAGAAGAAAAGGAATCATTCCGACAAAGAATGAGATAAAAGGAAAGTTGTACCGCAAATGCTTTAGATGTGGTGATCCAAATCATCTCATTGGTGATTGTCCAAAGCCTCCTCGCAACAAAGATCAAAAGGCCTTTATTGGAGGATCTTGGACCGATAGCGATAATGACGCCGAAGACAACGAACGACGAAACTTGTCTCATGGCACAATCATATAATGAGGTAACTCTTAACTCTTCTTACTATAGTGATAATGCATCTTCTCTTGATAATGATAATATGCATATTGCATACGATAGCTGTGAAATTAGCTTAAAAAATCTTAACAAGATAAAATTTTGAAAAACTTAATAGAGATCTTTCTTTTGAAAAAGAAATTTTGAACTAAACGTGAAAATTAAGAAAACTTGAGAGAAGTAGAAGAGAATTGAAATGTGCGTGTAAGTCAGTGATGAATTTAATTCGGTCGGAAAACGCAAACTTAAAGAAAACTCAAGTTAAATTTGTTAAATTTGATTAAAGTGCTAATACCACTTAGAGAATGTTAGATATTCAATAAGTCATCTAGTGTAAATAGGTCTAGGATTTGATAATAGTAAAGCATCAACTAGCGGAACTAAAATTATGAGTTTTGTTGGATCGTCCGTTGAAAACGCGACGGACGGATCCACCATTATAGGGCACGGATCCACCATGCTTGGATCCGTGAGTCGCAACGATGACCAAAAAGGGACAAAACACGTTTTTAGTCCACCCTTGTCCTCTAGATCGGATTTTGTTATTACTAGGAAGAAACTAATACATAAGATACATGAATTGTCAAAGAATTCCCTGTTTTAAAAACCATCACTCAAAAGCGGTATAGGTTATGTCAAAACCGAGTCTAGATCAAAAACACCTCCACCTAGGAGAAACATTTCTTCTCAACCAAGATACAACTCACCTCAATCAAGGAGAAACTCTAGACAACCAATTCATCAAAACTTCTATCATGTGAATTAGAACAACCAACAAAATCAAGGCTTTGTACATATGGGAAATTATATTCCATTTCAATATCCCAATCAATAGCAACAAATGCAAGGGATGTACAACACTAAGATTTTCAAACCCATGAGATATTGGGGACCAAACGCTTGAATTTGTTTTTGTTGAAATAGGTATGCTTGAGAACATGCTTGGAACCGGTTGAGTGGATTAAAGATAGTGGTTGCTCTAAACATATGACCAGTAACAAAAATTTATTCTCTACCTACAAAGCATATGATGGTGGTAACGTTGTTTTTGAAAGTAACTTGAAAGGAAAGATCATAGGAAAATGTACGATCTCTAATGACTCTCTCACCATATCTAATGTAGATCGCGTAGATAACTTAGCCTTTAACTTACTTAGTGTTGGTCAAATTTGTGACAATAAGTGTCAAGTATTATTCATGGATGAGGGTAGTGAAATAATTAAAGATGGTAAAATCATAAGAAATGGAATTAGGAAAAATGGTCTATACATAATGAAATTAGGAAATAAGTCTCAAGACAAATTATGTCTCGCCACGGTAGTGGATACTCTCCGTTTGGAATAGAGCCTTGGTCACGCTAATATGCGTTTAATTCAATCATTGTCATCTAAGGAACTAGTTAGAAACTTACCAAAGCTAAAATACGATAAATATTTTTTTGATGCTTGCAAAATTGGGAAGCAAGCTCATGCAAGTCATAAAGCTAAAAATATGGTTTCCACTAAAAGATGTTTAGAACTATTACATATGGACTTGTTTGGTCCATCAGCAATTAAAAGTTATGGAGGTATTTCATACACCTTAGTTGTAGTAGATGATTACTCTAGGTATACATGGACAAGATTTCTAAAGACTAAAAATGAAGCTTTCGAGAAATTTGAAATATTAAGTAGGAAAATTCAAAACCAACTAGGTAGTTCTATAATAGCTATTAAAACAGATCATGGTCAGGAATTTGATAATGAGGTACAATTTGGAGCCTATTATGATGCACAAGGCATTACTCGTAACTTCTCGGCTCCACGTAATCCACAATCAAATGGGGTAGTAGAAAGAAAAAATAAGACCTTAGAAGAGATGTCTAGGACCATGCTTAATGAACAATCAATTCCATAAAAGTTTTGGTGTAATGCCGTTGATACGTCAACTTATATATTAAATAGAATATTAATTCGACCAATACTAGGAAAAACCCATTATGAAATATTTAGAGGTAGGAAACCATCTTTAGAATATTTCAAAATGTTTGGAAGCAAGTGCTTTATTTTAAATACTAAAGACTATTTAACCAAGTTTGACCCAAAGTCATACGAAGTTGTTTTTCTAGGGTATTCTCAAAAAAGTAAAGCTTATGTACTATTAAATAAACACTCTATGAAAGTCAAAGAATCACTCAACGTGATATTCGATGAAAGTCCTCCTACCAAATTATCACCATTGGTTGATGATGATGTTGGTGAAGAAGAAGCTATTAAAAGAAATACCAAAGTAGTAAATAATATTAATAAAGAAGATGAGTCGATAGAAGTTGACGAAATTATTAACATTAAGGAGTCCAAGAATCATCCACTAGATCAAGTCATATGAAATCTTAATCAAAGAACATTAAGATCTCAAGCCCAAAATCATAGCAATTTCTTTCGTTTTATATCTACTATAGAACCCAAAAATATTAATGAAGCTTTAAAAGATGAAAGTTGGATTGTAGCTATGCAAGAAGAACTCAATCAATTTGTAGCTAATGATGTTTGGGAATTAGTCCCTCTACCTATAAGTCAATCTATCATTGGAACAAAATGGGTCTTTAGAAATAAATTAGATGAAAATGGTATAGTATCTCAAAATAAGGCTAGACTAATGGCACAAGGATATAATTAACAAGAAGGTATAGATTATGATGAAACATATGCTCCGATAGCTAGATTAAAGTCAATTAGAATACTTCTTGCTATTGCTTGTGCAAATGATTTTAAACTATATCAAATGGATGTAAAAAGTGCGTTTCTAAACGATTTTATAAACAAAGAGGTTTATGTTGCTCAACCTCTAGGGTTCATTGATTTTTAAAAACCAAACTATGTTTATAAACTTAAGAAAGCTTTATATGGTCTTAATCAAGCGCCTAAAGCTTGGTATGATAGACTAAAAGCATTTTTGATAAAACACGAATATTCAATAGGAATGGTCGATAACACACTTATTACTAAGAGTTTACGTAAAAAGTTTACAAATATTTATATTTAATGATCTTCATGTTTTGATAATAACAAATATAATGTCATACTACGTAAAAGTTTACGTAAATAAGTTATTTAGTCAAGTTTACTGAGACGACTAATCAGCTTAACGGTATGAATTGGCTTATTATAAATAGTTATGATAAAGAAAAATAATCTATCATTTCGCATAAATTTTTTCTAATCAAATGATTTGACTTAACCACGTGATTAATTATAAGCTAGTTTCTTAATCTATAAGGACAAAATAGGATTAACCAATGTGGAGAAACAATCTTCAATCTTTCCAAATCTTCTCAAATCTAGAAAATCTTTCCTTATTCATGTTAAGAAATATTTTCTTCTCGAAGAATCTATTAAACTAGTTTTAATAAGTACAAAATAATATTTTGTATAGATTTTAGGTTAATCACTAAATAACAATTTTTGTCCCAGCTCCTCCCACGGATCCACCAAATGCACTGCACGGATCCAGGGGATGGTGGATCCGACTTGGGTACTCGTTACGTTTGTTCCCCTGGGATTGATTTGGGGAAATTCAAATGGTTGCTTTAAATACCACTCACCTCCTTCATTTTAAAATAACTCTTGACAAATATTTTTCTTATACATATTTTATCTTTTGCATATTCTTTGATCATTATATTGTTAACCATAATCCATTACACGTGATCAACTATTCCACTCTCTATGAGAATAACACTCAAGGAAGACGTCAAGCTTCAAAGTGTTATTAGTTCGTTGTGTCATCAACGTTGTGATAATCATTCACATTGTATATCTTGTGTTGTGTGTTGTGTGTATCATATGTGTATGATAGGTTAGTATTTAGGCCTCAAAATACATAGTGTGTTAGATTGGTTCTATCTCGAAGTAGAACTCGGTATTTAGCTTAGTACCGGAAAAAGTGTAAGCGACGTGTATGGTTTTCTCCGCCTAAAGGGAGCTTGTTGACATAGTAAAGATAACTCTCAAGTTGGGTACTTGGGGAGTGGAGTAGGGCGAAGAGGAGCTTCGTAGCCGAACCACTATAAATCATTGTGTCATCGGTTTGATCTTTCTTATCTTTACTTTCTCATATTTCGTAGATAGTTTATTTACTTATTGCATCGCTATCATATACACTTGTGTATATCTCTTGAATTCACATAAGTCGACAATCTAAGTTTTAATTTTAAAATGGTAAAAACTATTCAACCCCCCTTCTAGTTTCCATAGATCACCAAGAAAGATTCTGAAATAGTCAAAGCTATGGGAGAAAGAAAATCTCTTGCTTTAAAAGCTAAGAAAGAATCTAGTGATGAGGAGTGTTCGACTTCCGGAAGTGAAGACGAAGAATACGCCATGGCGGTTAGAGACTTCAAAAGGTTCTTCACGAGAAGAGGTAGATTCGTGAGACAACCTCAAAACGACAAAAAGACGTTCCAAAGAAGTCGAGATGACAAGAACAGAAAAAGTGATAAATATTTTACGGTGATCAAAATCATCTTATTGAAGAATGTCCAAAACCACCGAAAGATAAGAACCTAGAGCATTCGTCGGAGGTTCTTGGAGTGATAACGGTGAAGAAGATGATGAGAAGGCCAAAGACGAGACGTGTCTCGTTGCTCAAGCATCAAATGAGATATGCCTTGGAGTCGACTTGGAACCCGATGAGTGGATAAAGGATAGCGAATGCTCTATACACATGACGGGTAACCAAAACCTCTTCTCAAGCTACAATGCATACAACGGAGGTAATGATATTTTTTGTAGTAATCTTCGCGGTAACATCATTGGAAAATGTATAATTTTGAATGACTCTCTCAAAAGAGATTAAGTAAAACATGTAGATAGCTTAAGATTTAACTTGCTAAGTGTAGGATAAATATGTAATAATAAGTGTAAAGTAACTTTCTCTGAACATGATAGTGAGATCATTAAGAATGGTAAGGTTATAGGTAGAGGTATTAGGAAGCAAGGCTTATATGTGATGAAATTAGGAAATAAGCCAGAAGACAAAATTTGTCTTGCAACGATTAATGAAAACTCCACGTTGTGGCATAGGAGATTAGGTCACGCTAATATGCATCTCATTCAATCGTTAGCATCTAAGGAATTAGTTAGAAACTTACCTAAGCTTAAGTTTGATCAACACTTCTATGATGCTTGCAAAATTGGAAAACAAGCTCACGCTAGTCACAAAGCTAAGAATATAGTCTCAACGACTAGATGCTTAGAACTCCTTCATATGGATCTCTTCGGTCCATCCGCCGTACGGAGTTACGGAGGAAATCTTTACACCTTAGTCATAGTAGATGACTACTCTAGGTATACTTGGACAAGATTTCTTAAGAATAAAATCGAGGCTTTCGAGCAATTTGAAATCTTTAGTAAGAAAATACAAAATCAATTAGGATGTTCAATAGTGTCAATTAGGACGGACCACGGTAGAGAATTTGATAATGAAGTGCAATTTGGAGAGTTTTGTAATGCCAACGGTATTACACATAACTTCTCAGCTCCACGCACTCCACAATCAAATGGCGTGGTAGAAAGGAAAAATAGGACACTACAAGAAATGAGTAGAACAATGTTGAATGAAAAATCGTTACCAAATTTTTTTTGGTGTAACGCCGTAGATACTTCGACGTATATCCTTAACCGAATACTAATTAGAGATATCTTAGGTAAAACACATTATGAACTCTTGAGAGGTAGAAAACCTACTCTTGATTACTTTAAAGTGTTTGGAAGCAAGTGCTTCATCTTAAACACCAAAGACTACCTTACTAAGTTTGACCCAAAGTCATACAAAGGCGTCTTTTTAGGTTACTCCCAAAATAGCAAAGCCTATATTGTCCTTAATAAACACACCGTGAAAATCGAAGAATTACTCAACGTGACATTCGATGAAACTCCTCCACCATCTAAGACATCACCCTTGGTGATGACTTGATAAAGAAGAAGCAATTAAGGTTATCGAAAAGAGAAACTTAGAGAATGACATTGAGGATGAAACTTTAGCAATTGACGAAATAGTCAATATCAAGGAATCTAGGAACCGTCCATTAGAAAATGTCATAGGAAACCTTAACCAAATAACTCTTAGGTCACAAGCCCAAGACCAGAGTAACTTCTTTTATTTTATATCTACTATAGAACCTAAGAATATGAATGAAGCCTTAACGGATAAAAGTTGGTTAATCGCTATGCAAGAAGAATCAAATCAATTCATTGCAAACGATGTTTGGGAGTT
>BQNB010008202.1:64980-90888 GCA_026074375.1 Tanacetum coccineum
CTAAGCCGAAAAACAAATAAGCTTAAAACAACCTAATTATCCGAAACACGCATATAAATTAAAAATCACAAAAATTCAAACAAAATAAAAAGAACCCAAAATTCCGAACCTCGGGTTTTCAAGCAAGAAATTAGGCCAAATAGTAAGAGACTTTGCTAGAGACTTTAACGCCTTTTCTTTATCACTCTGCGCCTTTTTGACGATTTCGTCTTTTCAAGTTCAACCGCCTTAAGCTTCTAAGCAGCAAGCGAGAATCTCGCCTTGTTACCCGAAGATGATTTGGGTGTCTGTTTTAAAGCGAAAAAGAACGTAGGGCACAACGTTTCAAGCTGAAAAGTATTGTTACTACTAGGGTTTGGTTTCTTGGGTTTCGGGGTCTTGAAATTGTTCGAGATATCGCGAAGTAATGAAGGGGAAGATGGGATTTGATTCTTGGAATCCATTTTTGTGAAAAAGATTGGAAATTGGATCTGGGTTTTGTGTTTCTTGATTTGATTTGGTTTTCCAGTGAAAGGGGTAAATGGATTTAAATTTAAATGTGGTGGTGTTGGGCGGTAAGTAATTAATGTCTTGCGAAAATTACGTAATTGGCCCATCGTAAATCGTGTATTCAACCCTGCAGCTTTTTTTTGAAAATGAACTTCTAAATCAGTACGAGTTAGTAGCGATCAAATCGATGTACACGTGTCGGCCTTTTAAGGTACCATTGTTATTAACGAAATTCAAAACCGAGCCCTAGTATGTAATAAATGCATATTGCGCCTCATTGATAGCGATTTACTTTAATTTTCAGCTTTTATCAGGTGGGGTCAGCGAGGGTGTCAGCCAATTAATACAAATCGCGCCCCATACATAGCGATTTTGTATTTTTTTTACATGTTTATGTTTTTAAGAAGCATAGTATCATACAGTAAGAAATGATGTATCACTACCATACAGTATGAAATGATTTATCACTGCCAAGTGCAGTAATGTTTTGTTATTTTCTAAAATAAGAATATGATTATGCATATAAATAAGAAGTGATATACTATCAACAATGTGCTTATCTTTATTTTAAAAAAAAGTAGTTCTGATTTAAAGAAGTTCTGATAACTTGATTTAGTTTGAAGTTTGTGATGTTGTTGTTGCATTGTGGATTGTTGTGGTTTGCTGTGATTTTGAGGTGGTGTTGTTGGTTATTTCTTGTTTTACTTTTTTATTATAATATGGATTTGAGCGGTTACGACGTATAATATTTATATTTTAAATTATCCACTATTTTATTTTTTGACGTTTGTATGTGTAGTAATTATTTATTTACTTGATAATTTAGGTACCTCATGTTCTTGTTACTTGTAGAAGTAAGTTAAAGTTGCTTAAACTAGTTAGAGAAAAAAATAGTGGCACTAAACGGGAAGCACTATTTCGTCAATCTTGTTTTGGTTGAGTATTAGATCAAAATGATTGGACACATAATTGTATCTTAATACATTTCATGTTAGGTCAACAACTTGAGGTAGAAGGTGATGGAAATGAAAATGTCCCTTTGTATTACTATATAACTGATAACATTACAATACAATTTGGGAGAGAGAAATTTTGTTTAAATACTGATTACTAACTTTATGCTACTAAATACTAACTTTATGCTACCAACTGATTACTAACTTTATGCTACTAAATACTAATTGATATCGAGTCGGGTTATTTGACTCCTAAATAACAAACGAAACTAAAAGGGTGTTTGTTTAAGCTTAGATGTGGACTTATGAGCTTACTTGAGCTCGTCTTATATCATAAGCCCTAATTTTTCTGCTTATTTTGAGACTTATGGGCTTATTTAAGTTTACCATATCATAATAAACTTATATAAGCCCACAAGTTTCAAATAAGCCGGAAAATTGAGGCGTACCAAATCTAAGCCGAAAAACAAATAAGCTTAAAACAACCTAATTATCCGAAACACGCATATAAATTAAAAATCACAAAAATTCAAAGAAAATAAAAAGAACCCAAAATTCCGAACCTCGGTTTCAAGCAAGAAATTAGGCCAAATAGTAAAAGACTATGCCAGAGACTTCAACGCCTTTTCTTTATCACTTTGCGCCTTTCTTGACGATTTCGTCTTTTCAAGTTCAACCGCCTTAAGCTTCTGAGCAGCAAGCAAGAATCTCGCCTTGTTCTTTCTGACCGTATTACCCGAAGATGATTTGGGTGTCTGTTTTAAAGCGGAAAAGAACGTAGGGCACAACGATTCAAGCTGAAAAGTATTGTTACTACTAGGGTTTGGTTTTTTGGGTTTCGGGGTCTTGAAATTGTTCGAGATATCGCGAAGTAATGAAGGGGAAGATGGGATTTGATTCTTGGAATCCATTTTGGTGAAAAAGATTAGAAATTGGATCTGGGTTTTGTATTTCTTGATTTGATTTGGTTTTTTGGTGAAAGGGGTAAATGGATTTGAATTTGAATGTGGTGGTGGTGGGCGGTAAGTAATTAATGTCTTGTGAAAATTACTTAATTGGCCCATCGTAAACCGTGTATTCATGCAGTAACCTTGCAGCTTTTTTTTCAAAAATAAACTTCTAAATCGCTACGAATTGGTTGCGATCAAATCGATGTACACGTGTCGGCCTTTTAAGGTACCATTGTTATTAACGAAATTTAAAACCGAGCCCTAGTATGTAATAAATGTAGATCGCGCCTCATTGATAGCGATTTACTTTAATTTTTAGCTTTTGTCTGGTGGGGTCAGTGAGGGTGTCAGCCAATTAATACAAATCGCGCCCCATACATAGCGATTTTGTATTATTTTTTTTACCTGTTTATGTTTTTAAGAAGCACAGTATCATACAGTAAGAAATGATGTATCACTGCCATACAGTATGAAATGATGTATCACTGCCAAGTGCAGTAATGTTTTGGTATTTTCTAAAATAAGAATCTGATTATGCATATAAATGAGAAGTGATATACTATCTATAATGTGCCTATCTTTATTTAAAAAAAGTAGTTCTGATTTGAAGAAGTTCTGATAACTTGATTTAGTTTAAAGCTTGTGTTGTTGTTGTTGCATTGTAGATTGTTGCGGTTTGCGGTGATTTTAAGGTGGTGTTGTTGGTGACTTCTTGTTTTACTTCTTTATTATAAGATGGATTTGAGCGGTTACGTGGTATAATATTTATATTTTAAATTATCCACTATTTTATTTTTTGATGTTTGTATGTGTAGTAATTATTTATTTACTTGATAATATTGGTACCTCGTGTTCTTGTTACTTGTAGAAGTAAGTTAGAGTTGCTTAAACTAGTTAGAAAAAAATTAGTGGCACTAAACGGGAAGCACTATTTCGTCAATCTTGTTTTGGTTGGGTATTAGATCAAAATGATTAGACAGAGAATTGTATCTTAATACATTTCATGTTAGGTCAACAACTTGAGGTAGAAGATGATGGAAATGAAAATGTCCCTTTGTATTACTATATAACACATAATATTACAATACAATTTAGGAGAAAGGAATTTTGCTTGGTTACTGGTTTAAGGTTTGGGGTCGAGAATTTGGGTGCCTATAACGACAGTATGTTGCCTATTCCTTTTAGGAGATGGGTGTTTCCGTCATGTTTAGATGGGAAACATATTACATGCAATATGGTATTAAGAACCATTGACGATAAGTTGTTTGATAGATTACACGACGACGATGCTGTTAGCCTTTGTTGTCTAGGCATCTTGCAGCTTGTTTTATTAGGTGTGGAGACTAAACGTAGGATCCCTGACTGGATGTTAAGGTTAGCAAATGACAGAGTAGGTTGGGACAACAATCCTTGGGGTTCGTATGTGTGGCCGACATTGTACTCCCAACTCAAGAATGCAAACGTTAGACGTTGACCGCAATTATATACCACTCAGCCTACAACTGAAACTGATAAGAAATCGTATTCGATCTTTGGATATACTTGGGCATTCAAGGTATGTCATAATTTAGTTTATAATATTTAATTAGGCATTTAAGTTATATGTATAACGTAAAATAATTAAAGCAATGTCTTTTTTGTAGACTTGGATTTTGGAGTCTTTCCGAGTAACGGCGACTAGATATTATAATCGTTACAATCGGTATCCTAGAGTTGCTGCTTGGAAAAAAAGGGGAAGTTTATGGGAACCATGGTTCATGGTTTTTTTCAAGTGAGTTTCATTTAATTTTATAGTTTATTAAGTTGATTATGTTATATAATTCATAATTAATTTCCTTTATTTCTTTTTAAGGGAAATCTGCCTGCTGCAAGATTGACACCAGACGAGACCGAGGCTCGATCGGACTGGTGGATTTCTAGTAGGGCATACTTTGACGGCCGTATTGGTCAAGCTGAACGAGTACCTCGTCATGCCGACCGTCAAAATATGTATGAAGTTCCCTCAGAATTGTATCGACAATTTGAGGAACAAAAAATAGCTCTTGAAAAACAAAAAAGAGAAATTGAAGAAATTAAAAAAAACGAAGCTGATCGTCTAGAAACGTATGAAAAAGTACGTAAATTTATGGAGGATATGAATGTCGAGCAGGTGCGACAAACAAATAAAGGACCTATCCTTGTCAGCGAACATTATGGGATAAGCGATTTAAGTGAATTCCCAAGCATGCAGGTATAATTTTTGTGCATTTAATATAAGGAAAAGTAAGTAAATAATTTTTTTGCATTTTATGGGTGTCCACAGGGTGGTCCCTCATCATTCCAGACACATCCAAACAGCAGCTCCTTCTTCAATATCGGTACGCCAACGCATTGGCAAACCCCAAGGCCGTCGCAACCTGGTTCATCAAATTGGCAAACCCAAATGTCGTCGCAACCTGGTCCATCAAATTGGCAAAGCCAGATGCCGGCGCAGTCGCCCACTCCCTTTTGGAAACCCGCTATCCCCTCGCATCCTGGTACTTACAATTGGCAAAGTCCGATCCCATCTTATATGGGTAATTCAAATTTGCAACCCCCTATTGGGAGGCATCATGATGCTGCTGGCTTATTTGACCAGGTAATGCTAAATTTATATACGAATATGATTATATGGTACTAACCATCATGAAGTAATAATTGTTTATTAATTGTTGTTTTTTAGAATATACTGATTCAAGGAAAGAGGGAACAACGTCCTAGCTTTTATAAACGGAGTCCATACATGGAACAACCTCCTTCTACAGTTTTACCCAAGAAGCGTGGTAATAAAACTAAGAATAATGTCAAGAAGTCTAATTTATCACCTTTGAATCTTGGGAATGCTTTAGATGATGACAATGAAGGAGGCGATGACGTTATGTTTTTGGGTGGCCAATTCACTGGTAATTACCTAGTGTATGAAAACGTGGACGTATCTAAGGTAATTGCTAGTCTTGTATATAAATTAATAAATAAACGCATAAAAGTATGTGCATTGATATTGGTTATTAACTTGGTTGTTTAGGTGCGGCGAGAGAATTATGTTGATTACACGGATTTTTTAAATAACCCCGAGCCAGTTTACTTAGATTGTTATATGAAGGGTTATTTAGTTCCAGTTACCTTTTGGCAACAACTAGTTCCACATTTGTGTATGCCTGCCTTTGATTCGAATACTCCAATGGGTTGGTTGTCCGGAGAGGTAAGTTTATTAATACAAGTTTAATACGGAAGTTATCTATATTTTAAGCCAATAACATCTATTTATTTTGTTACTTTGTTTCGAATCAGCACATGAACTCTTGGATGGAGTTATTAATTAGGAATAGGCCTAATAATGCCCCGTGGACAGTGGCCTATACGAATACAATAAGTGTACATCAGGAAAATCAACGTTTTCTGATAGAGACGGACCAACACACTATTGGAACATTGGATGGGTCAACGCGCCCGTATCCAGCATGGAATGATGTTAATTGGGTACTTATATTGTTACTTATTTGTTTTAAAACTTTTAGTACAATTTATGTATGATTAGTATTTAATAAGTTATTTAGTTTGACATAATTTATTTGTTATATCCTTGTAGGTGTTTATGCCCATACATGTTGGAGGAAATCATTGGGTGACGGGTGTAATAGACTTACCCAATTCTCATGTTTATGTGTTCGACTCCCTGCCTAACGAGGGAAGAAAGAATTTGCTATGGAACCTAAACACCCGTGGTTAATAATATTTTGCAAGGGCGTGGTTGTTTCAATGCAACTAGGGGACCTTATTATTTTCAATTTTCATACAACCATGGTTTGGGTATAGATGTCCCTTAACAATCCAACTTCTCAGACTGTGGAGTCATCACATGTTGGTTAATCTCCTGTTTGTGTTCAGATAGAAAGCCGATAGACGGGTGATAGTCAAGAGTTTTGGGAGACAATTAGAAATAACATGTGTAAATGTTTTTATCTATCTAGGTGTGAGAATACTAGAGAATGTGGTTATGATTAGTTTTGTTTTTGTATATAGTGTATGTTGAAATTGTAACATTTTGTGTGAAATAAAACATTGTATATTTCTTTGATAAACCAATAGAGATAGCAGACATTGCATTAAAAACATTACAAATAATGATAATTGTTGTAATACAACTTGATTAAAAAACATAAACAGACATAATAATGATAAGATTAACCAGTGCCACTTCCAAGAACGGTATCTTTACGGAAAACTTCAACCACATTTCTCATTGTAATGTTTAGGTAATGCTCTGATAGTTTAGGAGTAAAAACAGAGACATTTTTTAGTATCATAGCAGCTCCTACAGTAATATCCTTTCCATAACCACCCTCACCAATGACTTTGTGATGTATTGTTCCAGGTATTGTACCTGATATATCTTTCAAAGTCACATTTAGATCGCCAAGCATATTCGGAGAACAAGACTTTACTATTGCAACAATGTGGTCAAGTTTTCCCTTTTTTAAAAACTTGTCGATGTCTCCCAAACATCCATTTACAGTGCCACCAAATGCCATCACATAGTTAGTGGCGCTAACCCACGCCCCACTGTTGAAATCATCATCCTCACCCACATCCTCAATTATTTTTTGCATATATTTTTGTGTTGACATTAAAGCCCCATCCGAATCAAGAATAAAAACCTTTTCTTTAAGCAGCTTGGCTTGTTGAACAATACCCGCAGGACCGGGTATTATCCTAACTGGATTTGGGGTTGAGGGATATGGTTCAGCACGTGTGTTACTAGATAGTTGAACAACACCTGCAGGACCAGGTATTATCGTAACTGGATTTTGGATTAAGGTAGATGATTCAACATGTGTGCTATTTGAGGAATGCAAAGAAGGTGTTAAATGTAGATCGGAATCATCTATATCAAGACCGAATTCCCATGGATCAGTTTTGATCAAAGAAGGTGGTACAATGTAGAATCGGATCCTCTATACCATTAGGACACGAGGGAATTCCCATGGATGTCAGTTTCATTATTATGAAATATAGCATCCCATTAGATATAGTACATTGTGCTAACAATTTTGTGGATCAAATAGACTGAATGATGTGGGACAGGGGTTTAATATATTAACACTTCAAATAGTATAATATAATAGAACATTGAAGTTGACATCATGCTTCGACATGGTGTTCATCACTAAGGAAATTTTAGACGGCGATCTTAGCACTATGATCAGTTCTCACATATTAGCACTGTTTGAACGGGAGAATTAGACATTATTTCAGTGATAATATAGTAATACTTGATGAGACAAGTCTCAAGGAACAGAATGGTTTCAGTCACTAAGATTGAAAGTTTAAGTATGCGATTCAGGCACATGATCTGTTACTGGCATTCAAACTGACATGATTAGAGACAAATTACATGATATATTTTATATACAAATAATAAGAACATTATGTAGTGACAAAATGATCATCGCATCTAACAATGTGGGTTCAATGCACTAATGATTTGGACGTGAATATTAGTCACAAGATTGTTACTATATCACTGAACTTACGATTAGACAATTCAAATGATTAATATAATAAACATTGAGTTGAGATCAATGTCTCAGAGCAATGTTTCATCACTAAGATTGATCGGCGATTTAGCACATGACTCTGATAATTTTTTAGGCTTGTTTCTAAACATAATAATAGAGCCTTCACTATAAAAACAATTTAAAACACAAAACTTTTATATAGATCTATATTAAACAAGAATCTAAATGTGGTGTTTCGTTCCACATTCTTAGAGATCAGAAATCAAAGCTATTGGTTAAAAAAACAAATTCAGGGAGGTATCTAGAAGTTGGTCAAATTTCTTTTTGGTTCTTTTTCTGTATTTCTTCTAACAAAAGTATAACTATCTCAAATAGCTCACCAAATTACTATGCATGGCTACACTCACATTATTTAATTACAAAGTTATTAACACAAAAATAAAAAGTTGATAATAAAAATGTGAATACTCACCGAATAGTTTTGTTTTGTACGAGTAAAAATTTGATTTATATGGCCCATCAAAAGTAAACGAAAGACTTTATTAAATTATGTTGGCTGACTAAGCCCATTTTGTCAATCCTGAAAGGCCGATCTAAATAAAAAAATCAACTATAAAACTTAAGGAAGGTGATTCGCACATTATTAAAACTAGTTTTAAGCCCGTGCATTCACGGAGTTTAAACATTATGTTTTTTTTTTAAATATATATAATTTTTATTTTTTCTGTTTTATAAGTTATGTATAGAGTATTATAGAAATTATATGAAGATAATAAATTTATTAAATTTTTTATAAATTACGTAGTAAGATAATTAGTAATATATTTTTTTTATTTACCTGTTTTTTGATTCGATATTGTAAGCCAACTAATCCTAGCAAAACTACCCTTTTAGGTAGCCCGGAGTCGGCTGAAGTGAACCTCCGAAGCCAAAAGGGGATTAATTTTCTCCTCGTTATATTCGAACAATTGTCTTCCACTTTAGAAAATATGTCAATGAAATAAATACTTTTTCAGAAATTCAATTGTTATAATTTTAGTACGTATTAAACCAAAAGAAAAGAAAATGTAATTTCTTTCAAACCCATCAATGAATAGCTAGAAAACTCTTTTTCTTTATATACGATAATTTATGTGCTTCGACGTTTTTCTATTCGGTTGTACAACATGATTTTATACCGATAATGAAAAATTCACTAAAAAGTCTTGGGGTAGATTTGAGATGTGATTAAATAATGTTAAATCTTTGTTTGAAGTAAGAAGTATTTGCGTTTGTTGTATTTTAAAATATAAAGTCTAGCGGTATAAAGTTTAAGGGGTTATTTGTTTATTTTTTAAAGTTATAATATAATTTGTAAATTTATAAATTTACACTTAACTCCATATAATTTATTTAAAATTAAAATTAAACCACTAAAGTTTTTTTAAATACCTCCTCTTTTTTCAAGTTTTTGTTTTCATAAATTTGACACATATATTTTTATGTGTTTTTTTTCTACATCAAAATTCTCCACCAAAATTTTTTAATCTTGACAAAATTAATTCAATTTTGACTTTTTATTGACCAATCAGAATGCACGATTTTGCCTACGTGGCAAAATCAAGCCATCTGATTGGTCCAACTTTTTAATTCATAAGATTCAATTTGATAGAAAACTCCGAAATGATGTAATTCTTTTATTATATAAAAGATTTGAAGTTTTACTATTATACTTATAATCAAATCCCATTTGATACGACGTCGTATCAAAATGGGTTGTTAGTTGGGCTCCCAAACTTGGGCCGGCCCATTTAGGTTGGGCACCTAGTGTTATGCTGAAAATAAAAATTAGAACTTCATATTCCATTAAAATTACATGAAGATAATCAAAGTAATTTTTTTTATTTTTTTTTGAACGGCAAATGGAATTTTATTAAAAAATGGCTAGAAAGAAACTAGCAGACGATATACACGCAAAAATTATCCAACAAACAAAGAACGAAAAGGAACAGAAAAACTCTAACGAAACGAACTCGCAAAACAACCAAAGGCTATTAGAATAAGAAAGATCCCACCATGACGCCAACTGAATTAACTCCCATGAACGAAACCGAACACCCGAGGCATCATACCAAAAAGCGATCTAACCGGCATCCTTTGTTTGTCTCGATAAGGCATTATGAAGAAGAATAGCTTCTTTAACGTTGCCATAATAACTCCAAATCTGAAGATCGCTAGGAAAATAATCTTTCCACGAACGTAGTTGCGCGAGAGAGAACAACCCGTGTATATTTCCATTGGGGTCTCTATAGCTCCATCGTTTATCAGAATCTATCTCGTCACTAGTTAGAGGACCAATATAATCAATCCACGAAGAACCAGACTCAACAGCAATATTTAAATCATTACCCGGGGGTGTAGATGGAGGCGCAATGATGGAGTCTTTTTCAGGAGCAATAACTGGCGTAACATCCTCATTATCATCAGTGGTAACATTACCACAATCACCCTGAGAATGAACTCCAAGAATCTCACCAGCATCATCTTCCAAATTCTTTTCCATGCAATCCTTAATACACCCATCATTATACAAGACCGAATCATCACGAATCTCGCCTTCTTCAAAGGAGTCCACAAGATCACTTTCCACCCCACGAACATCCTCCTCTCGCAAAACCCGACTAGAAGGCGACACCGAATCATTGTTAACATTCTTAGGGGAATCTGAATCACAACTATCGACATCCAAATGCTCCTCATTTTCCAAACTTTCATCCAAACTAGGACCCTCTGCATCCTTCCTTTCCAGAGGATTAGACTCGGAATTGACCTCCATCGATTCAATATTGGGCGCCCAATATGCAAACTCAGTAGCGATAATACGATAAGTCCGATTACGATATGAAACTATAAAGGACTCTATCACACGATGTAAAGACTCTGTAAGGACACAAACCTTCCCATGAGACATTGGTCCATCACTTACCATATCCGTAAACACGCTGCTTCCCCACCGACCACCCAACTTCTTATAAACCTCACTTTTGTGTGAAAAACTTCGACAATTGACCTATGGATCCTTAAACATCATTTTCTTGAATTTTACAAAAATCAGGTAGTGACGTGAGAAGCGGACAATCCACACTAATCCAAACAATTCTTTTATTTTTAATTTCCATGAATATATACTTTTGGGTAGGGGTGAGCAGAACAAACCGAAAAAACCGAAACCGAACCGAAAACCGAAAAAACCGAACCCAAAAAATCGACCGAAACTAGAAACCGATGGTTCGGTTTTTAATTTTTCAAAAACCGAAAAATTTCGGTTCGGTTTCGGTTTTGGTCAAAAACCGAACCATAAAAACCGAACCGAACCGAACCAAACCAGTTTTATAATAATATATAATTAATATAATATAAATAAATAAATGATATCTAAAAATTTTAAATTTATATTTATTTTATGGATGAAATTATTATAATATATATTATCTTTAATTTTATATAATTTTGTCGTGTACGTGTGTTTACTTGACAATATGTCGTTACAATGACAATGATCATACTATGTGTATTTTCACATGCATGTGTGTATCTCTCATTTATATGTGCATAATTGTAAAAAAATTGTGTAAACATTATTAGGCTCATATTGACAAAAAAAATAAAAAAAAATAACCAATATTCTATGTAAAACAAGTTTATTAATATAAATTAGCAAAAACCAAATTTAAACGGTTTGAAACCGAAAAACCGAACCGCAAAAACCGAAAAAACCAAACCGCCAAAAACCGAGCGGTTTCGGTTTTTGATTTTATAAAAACCGAATATTTCGGTTCGGTTTCGGTTTTAGCCAAAAACCGACCCAAACCGAACCGTGCACACCCCTACTTTTGGCATCTTATCTTTACTTTTCTAATATTACTTGCTACGCATCCTATACTTACTTTAAGCTTGAGAATAAGGGTGCTCACAATCGGTAATAGTCCCGCATGAATCAAAAATTGAACATCAATCCGAAACCGAAAAATCAATCAGATTACCGGTTTGTTTCGGTTCATGAGGTAAATGATATAATGAAAATTTTACTTTATGGTTACTTTATCGATAAAAGGCTTGTTTTCCTTGTCATAGAATGGTTTGTTCGAAACCATTGGAAAAATTATGGCTTAGAGAAAGTAATGTTAGTGAAAGGTTTTTTCTTTTTTAAGTTAGTGAGGGTGTTAATTCGGTGCTTAGAGATGGTCCATAGATGATTCGTGGAGTCCCTATATTTTTAAATAAATGGTCTCCTTCCGCGAGTCTTCTTAAAGAAGAATTGTTTCGTGTTCCCGTTGGTTGCGTATACATCGGATGGGTTAAGCTTGATCGCCATGAAAATCGGTACCCCAATGATGCTAGACTCATATACGAATTTCATGTGTCTAGAATCATAGGGTAGGAGCAGTTATGCAAGAATTTTGATTGAAATTGATACTTGTAATAGTTTTGGCGATAATCTAATTATGGTTGTTCCAAATCTTGATGGACTTGGATATACAAAAGAAACCATTCGTGTTGAATACGAGTGGGAACCTCCTCGTTTTAGTACATGCTTAATATTTGGTCACTCAGTTGATGATTGTTCAAAAGCTCCGAAACAAGTGGTGAATAAAGACAAGGGTCGATCATCCGAGGCTGATGATGGTTTTATTGAAGTAAAAAGAAGAAATTAGGTGGAAATAATGGAGGCACCGAAAACTTTAAACCGGTCTCGGTGAAGCAAAAAACTATATATCGCCCTAAAGTAAATCAACCGACTGAAGAGATGAGCCCTAAAACGGCTCCTTCTGCTGATAAAAAAAAGGTCTCGACAACAGGTAACTCTTCAAAAAAGACTAAGACGAATGCTTTGACATCAGGTAATGGTACATTTTCCCTTAGTAACTCGCTTGAGGCTCTAAATGTTGATAACACTGTTAATGAGGAAGTTAATTTGGGGGGTAAGACTTCTATGTCTAGTGTGTAAGAGGAATGGCAAAGTTCTACCCTTTAGTTGAAAAGAAAAAAAAAAAAAAAAAAAAAAAAAAAAGAAAAAAAAAAAAAAAAAAAAAAAAAAAAAAAAACAAAAAAAAAAACAAAAAAAAAAAAAAAAAAAAAAAAAAAAAAAAAAAAAAAAAAAAAAACAAAAAAAAAAAAAAAAAAATAGAAAGGAGATTAATATGTTTGAAAAACAGCTGCTGGCGGGGAACTGTGTGCTTTTGGATGATGAAGGTAAGCCTCTAGAAAAGATTGATTATACGGGTGATCATGATAAAGAGGATGAAGTTGAACCTGTTGATAATGAAATGACAAGTTTCTTGGCTTCAAAACCATCGAGGGTTGGTTATAGTACTAATAGCTTGTTGGAACAATAGAGAAAAACCTATGGGAATGTTGATTACGACTACGATCTATCTAATGATGATATGTATGTAGGCCAGAAAATTCCTGACAATATTCAATCTATATGAGATAATTTTGATATCAAGGTACGTAGTCGTAAGAAGAAATAAATTACTTGATGTTTTGAGTCTCTTGTAGTCTAGTCTCTATGTGTATATCTTCTTGTAAGGAAGTATGTTGCCTATGTAATGGGCTGAGATGTGTGATTCACCCTCATCAATTGTACTGAATTTGGGTTTTGGAGTAATAAATTTACCAGGGAAACCCTTTACCAAAAATAAAATAAAATAAAATTTGTAACCGCACATAATTTATCAAACCGAATTAAATATTCGATTTTCGGTTTGGATATAGTTTTGGCAATCTAAAACGAAAACTGAATCGAAAGTCAAATTCATATAAATATATATATTTTTGAATATTTATATATAAAAAGACAACTTAAATTTTATCTTAATATAAAAACACTTTTTAAGCTTGTTATAATTTTTTTTTCTAAAAAATTATACAATTAGATTTAGAAAAAAATTAATGATATAATTCAGGTTATTCGGGTCAACCCAAAACATAACCGAATTCAAATTCAGAGTTCGGTTAAGTACAATTTGAATTCGATTCGATTTTTGTTTCAAATGTTGAATTTTAAATGTGTTTTATTTTTCTTCTTAATCTAAATTAAACTCTTTTTTTTAATTTACAAAAATACAAAAACGTTCAATTGTAATTACATAAAATAATTAAATAATATAAGATTGTGTTGTTTTTTCTATATAAGATATATAAGATCTTACAGATCTATTATAATCAAAATATATCATAACTTTCTCTTATGATTATAGTTATTCATCATGATACCTCAAGTTCTACTACGATGAATAAGAATAGCTATATATAACCTTTCCGGAAAATATAATGGCTTGTCGGAAGAGATTTTTTGGATAAAAATCACGGGTTCGAGTCATCGTTTGTCTCACACTAGTTGGTAGCCTCGATGAGCCAGAAATTGAGCCGGAACTATTCTTTGTTGGGTGGACAATAGCCGATGACAAAAGATACTCAGGGTCACGGTATTTCCGCCAATGTATACCTTTTATGAATCCAGTATGCTTTATGGTGTGTTTAGAGTTATTTATTTTAAATTAGTCATGCGCTTAAAAAAAGCATGTTGATACCCCGTTATTAATGTATTAAAATAATAGGTAAGTAAATTCATTCAAGACACTTACACGACTTTCTTAACTAAACAATATCTTACTATTTTTTTTAAACTTACAAAATTCTTAGTAAAGTGTGGTATGTAGTTTAGTTAATGAAGACCTAGTTTTTTCTTTTTTTTTTTATGGGTTTAAATGAGCAAATCTATAGTGTATGATACTAAATTTTTGTAACTGACACTCAACGATATGACTGAGGTACATACAAAAAAGCAGTGAAAATATGTATAAAACACTCATCCACCGTACACTAAGCAATGCCTTTTTTATACACATCATTTGTATATGTGAATTGTATAAACACAAAACAAGAAGGATTTATCTTATGGATACTATCCAATAATTATAATTTTAGCGGATGTCCCCAAAAGCGAAGTTGAAGTTGAAGTTCCTTAAAGCGAAGATTCGAGAATAGATTAAATCAAATATGGGTTTAAGTGTTAGAAAAACGTTAAAGCTAATACAAGAGGAGCAAGGCTTTGGAGGCGATTATTATATAGGTGATGGTAATGAGGAATTGTTAACAAAAGAACGAGGTTGTAAAATATTCAAAAGTTTGACAAAATCCATTCTTCAAAAATGGCTCAAAAAGCAAAGGTTAAATGGTCTATCGAAGGGGACGAAAAATACTAGTTTCTTTCATGGCGTGTTGAATAAAAAACAGAGTATTCTTAATATTCGAGGCATTATGGTTGATGGGAATTAGATTGAAAGTCCGAAGACGTAAATGGGAAATTCTATCAACACTTCAGTATAATTTTGATAAGACCCGAAGCTAGCCGGGCACTATAAATATGAATATCCGAAAACTCTTAACTTATGATCAACAAATGAGTTGGAGAGTGAGTGTCCTAATGTGGAGATAAAGAGGGCAGTTTGGGATTGCGAACGATAAAATCCCTGCCCGGATGATTCACTTTGGCTTCTATCGTCGAATCTGGAAGATAATGAAAATGACGTGAATGCTGCTATTAATTATATTCTTGTCACATATGGTAAAAATCCCCAAAGGTTCAATTCGTCTTTTTATACTTTAATTTCCAAAAATTCCGATTCGAACAAGTTAAAAAGATTTTAGACTATGAGTCTTATTGAAAGTTTATATAAAATCATTTGCAAAAAATATTGCAATCGACTGTTGGTGTTTTGGAGATATTGTTAATGAGGTTCAATCAGCCTTCCATCGAGGAAAGACTGATTAATAGATGGACCCTTCTAATTCTTAATGAAATTTTACAATTGGAGAAGACAAACAAGTAACAATCTTTAATTTTCTAAGTTGATTTTGAGAAAGCAATGAATCGGATTCGATGAGATTTTTTAGATGACATTCTAAAAAAGTTTGGATTTGGCGAAAAATGGTGTAAGTGGATTCAAAGCTGCCTTAGATCTTCGAGAGGTTCGATCCTAATTAATGGTAGTCCAACGGAGGAGTTTCAATTCTACAAAGGCCTCAAACAAGGAGATCCGTTATCTCCATTCTTGTTCATCCTAATCATGGAAAGTTTAATATTTACTTTTCAACGGTGGTGACAATGGAATGTTTTAATGGTATTAAGCTAAGCTCTTCGTTGAGTATTTCTCACTTGTTTTACGCGGATGATGCGGTTTTATAGACAAGTGTGAAGGTAATCTTCTACTTTAATTCATGTTCTTGAAATGTTTTTATCGGCTTCTGGTCTAAGGATTAATATGAGCAAGCGTAAAAAAAAAAAAAAAAATTTGGCTGATAAGTGGATAGCGACAAGGTTAAAGGTGATGCGTCGAAGCTTGGATGTCTTATTCTCAAAACTCCATTTATTGTATCTTGGATCGAAAGTGGGAGGGTCTATGTCTCGGGTTCATGCTTGGAATGAGGGTGATAGATCGGGAGAAGAATGGCTTTCTAAATGAAATGAAAACTAGTCCGAGTAGAGTATGTTAACGTTTAATTAAGTCCGGTTTTTTAGGATCGATACAATTTTCCACATGTAACGATATTAGAGCCCTTTAGTGTTTGCGTACTTAAAATCTTATTCGTAGTAAATTTTATAAAGGGGACATGAATATTAACAGTAACAAAACTTCATTGGGTTTATTTGAAAAAAGTGGTTCGGCTCTAAAGAAAAAGGGCATGAGAGTTTTCAAGTTTATTTGCTTTAAAAAGGAGGTCTAATGTTTAAATGATATGGATGTTCTATACGCAAAAATACTTTAGTTATGGGTGCGGGTCGTTAAGGCGATTCACGGGGACGATGGTAATGTTGGAGGACACGTTAAATCTGGTGTTAAATCCTGCTGGTTGGATATTGTAAGGGAAACTCACGCGTTGAAAACTAAAGGTATCAACTTACTTGATTGTATGCATGTTAAATTGGGGAATGGTGATAAAACTATTTTTTGGGAGGATATTTGGATTGATGGTAAAACTCTTAAGAATCGGTTCCCGCGCATTTATAGTCTTGAATCTTGCAAATTGATCACGGTGGGTGCGAAACTTGCGCAACCTAGTTTGGAATATTCTTTTCGAAGAAATCCGAGGGGTGGAGTTGAGCAGGATCAATTCAACGAGTTGTCAGCTTTGGTGCATGATGTTTCTTTAATTCCTATGTCTGACAGATGGAAATGGGACTTGGAGAGCTCGGGAGATTTTTCTGTTGCTCCGGTAGAAATATTGTGATGATAAATCACTTCGATAGTTTGACTCGAAAACTCGGTGATAAAAATAAGTTGCCGATAAAGGTGTAAAGTTCATGCTTGGAAGTAAGACAGATTTCTCTTCCACAGTTTAATGTTTCACGCAGAGGTATTGATATTGATTCCATTATGTGTGCTATTTGTGATAATGGGTGGAACTCTAGACACT
Organism: Tanacetum coccineum; assembly: GCA_026074375.1. Taxonomy (NCBI): domain Eukaryota; kingdom Viridiplantae; phylum Streptophyta; class Magnoliopsida; order Asterales; family Asteraceae; genus Tanacetum; species Tanacetum coccineum. The sequence goes on from BQNB010008202.1 coordinate 82,375, forward strand.
TGTTCTTCTATTTTCATGTAGACAAATTGTTCGCAAGATCACTCGTTGGTGGGATGTTCCTTATGTTGAGGTCGAATCATACGAAGATTGGTATAATTGGCTTGTGAACCTGCGGATTTCTTCAATGCATAAACATATGTTCGAAGGTGTTTTCTATGTCATGTGGTGGCACTTATGGTCGTTTCGTAATAAGCTCATTTTTGATTCTAAACCTCCTTCGCATGCGTTGTTTTTGATGATGTAGTTTCTATGTCTTTTCATTGGTGTAGGTATTAGATTAATGGTCGTTTTAGTTGGGTACATTAGGTTTAAAAACCCGAATCTTGTCATTGTGTAATTGCTAGCTTCTTGCTAGTTTTGTTTCAATAAAATTGCTGTTCAAAAAAAAATTATAATTGTCGACTTGCAAAACACTTTGAACATTGAATTTCATCAAATAATGTCTTTTTTTAAAGGTTTTACCCCGGTATATATATTAACCAAAAAGTTAAAGACATATAAAATGTGGCTGGAGTAACACATTAACCTCAAACTACAAAGTTTGTTAAACACCTAAACCTTGAGATTATGACATGTCATAAACACCCAAAAATAGTAGCTACATATTGCACATCAAAGAGCTAGGCCAAATCGGTATAAACAAGGAGGACAAATTAGAAAAATTCATAATGCTTTAACTTGTCAGGATATTACATTATATCTAACTGGGCCGGTAAAAAATAAGGGGCATTAATATATACTAGCCGGGTACCCGCGCAATGCGGCGGCGGGTACCCTGTGAATATATTTTGCGGCGAGCAAATGTTATCCGGCTAAGCGTTTTTCTAACGAAAAAATATAGAATCTCTGCAGTAAGTACCAGTAAGAGTTGATGAGTGAAAGTGAAGATATATTGAGAGACTATTTTTGTTGTAACAAAAAATATTTATGTGTTGGAGATATGAAATGGTTTGTGTGGATTTATATTATGTATGTGGTTACACATTTTTAATAATCATTATTGATAGTAATGATTTTAAGCGGTTACACGCTTTTAATAATTATTGGAGGCCGTTACAATGATGGGTAAGCGGTTACATTTTTTTATTAATGAGTAATGTTATCTTTTTTTTAAGATTTGAAAATGATAAACTTGGACAAATTCAATAATTATTTTTAACAGTGAACAATCATTACATAATAAAAAGAAAAAAAAAGAAAATTACTGTAGAACGTATGTATTAGTTAAGTAAATTGAACAATTTCAAACACCCCAATAATCACAAATCAAATATTAAAATTCTAACAATTCGACAAAATAAAACCCCAAACGGGGTTATCATCATCATCATCGATCATTAATTTAAAACTACAATCACCAAATCACTAACATAACATGATAAAAAAAACTAACTAAAAATCTCAGTCACTTCATCAAAAGTTAATAGATTCAGATGCTTTGCAATCATAATTATTTCATAAGACTTTATCCCTAAAAAAATCTAAATCCATCAAACCTTAGCATTTCACATCAACGATGTAAGCCTCAACATTTCTTGAAATCATCCTTGCAACAATTAACTAGGATGTCATCAAACATTTTAACAAAATCATCCAAATCAAACATCTTAAACCCTCTTCATTCATCTCCAAAACCTTCATCACCTTTTTAAAAAAAATAACGTCACCGGAATAAGAAGACCTCCATTTCTTTGGTACCCGTATTCCTCTTCTGCTTTGGTACCCGTATTCCTCCAAAGCCATGATCATTAGCTTGGCAGACGGCGAAGACAATGGCGGTGGTAGCGGCTGACAGCACATGATGTTGGCAAAGGTGGCGGCAGAACAAACTGTAGTGCGCAAAAATCTGAATATGTGAGACGGCGGAATATGAATGGTTTGAAGAATGAAAGAGAAAGAGTCTTGTGTTTTTAAGAGAGATAAAATAGAGAGATGAAAATGGTGTAATGAATTTTGTTAGTGTGTTAGGTTTTTATACTTGTATTTGAGTTTGTGGTGTACACTTAAATGATGTTTAATGGACCGTTACAAATGGACCATATGAATGCATCAGTTACAATTTGACTGAATTGATGACAATATCAATGTTAGCAGTTACAAGTTGACTATATTAAAAAACGTATATGGGCCGTTACAACTTTACCATTTAATTGGTTGTTACATGTTTTGGGGGTGTTACAAGTTTTGGCTATTAAAGGATTTTAGAGGCTTTTAAATGTGTATGATGAACATTTTCTAATGATTTTACATCTTTCCCAATAAAGTAATTTTTTTAACTTAATTTTTTAATACTTATAAAATAAATGGGCTAAATGATTTATAAAGTAGTATTAATAAAACATTTAGCGGTATTTTTTGAGCAACTCAATTTTTTACACGTTTTCCAGCATAACAAATAAAATAATAAAATCATCATATACGTAAATATTCCTTTGATTATTGTTCTTTTGCAAAGTTAGTTTTTAGGTTATCATTTCGTTGCAAAGTTAGTCCTTAATGACTGACATTTTAACAAAAAGCTTCGGGAAACTCAACTTTGTACACGTTTCCCGACGCAACAAATAAAATAATAAAACCATCATATATGGAAATAGTATTTTTGTTATCGTTCTGTTACAAAGTTAGTCATTGGGTTATCAATCTGTTGCAAAGTTAGTTCTAAGATTTGACATTTTTAACAAAATGTACAAAAAAAGTCCTTTGTGTTTACCTGTCACCGCAGAAGCGATCCTTGAAAATTTACGTTAATAGTCCATTTATTTTACCCACTTTTAAAACATCCGTCCTCAACGAACAATTTTGTCTAACATAATTTAACGTAAAATCCCGATCTTACAATGGAGCGCGGGTAAAAACCCTCTTTTACATACATCTTCAAAAAACTTCAATATTTACATATTTTCTCAAAATTTCTTTAATAGTATTGTACATTATGCATGAAAAACTTATTATGTGATTTTTGAAGTTTCATTAAATACATATAAAATTCCCACTAAAAATAAAGGCATAAAGCAATCTAATGGGCTTTGATTTCGTGGCCTGTCAATGCAGCCAATTGTTTAGGGTGAGCGAGAATACCGAAAAAATAAAAAAATGAAACCGAATCAAACACATTCTGACTGAACTAGTAACCTAACTGAATTTGTCAAAACAGAACCGAATCGAACTATAAATCGGTTTTCGGGTTAGATATGGATTTGACAATCTGAATCGAAAACCGAATTTATATAAATATATATATACTAGATTCAAGGCCCGCCCGTTGGGCGGCGTGTTTTAAGGTATTATTAGAAAAAACATTGGCATTTTAATACTTGTTGGCTATTCCTGTTTATTGTTTGAACTATTGGCTATAATTTACATAAGTTATGGTTGATATAATGTTCACAAAATAAATGTAATTAGCAAGATATGCTATAAGATTGTATTGTGAAACATTTATTTAGCAAAGAAACAATCTGATAAAACATAGTTATAGATTGTTATGAGATTACCCTGCAATATTGGTTGGAACTTCTTGATATCTTGGTTTCTAACTGTGGCTTGCACTTGATTTACCCCAGCAATATTAATTTATTTTGCAGTTATTGTAATTGTAATTGTAAATAATATATATGCATTGCAAAATGATATTGTAAAACACTTAAAATATGAAATTAGTTTTACACTTTACGAATTAACCAAACAGATTACCGCTTGGATCTTGCAAAGTGCAACTAATCATTCCACACCTCATTAGGTCTTTGTTTTGGGTGAGACTTCCAAATACTGATCACATGTGGCAGTATCTTGGCATCATTAAGCATGGGATCGAGGTCACATAACTAAGTCATATTTTGCTCCATTTCTTTAACTGCAAAGAGAGAAAACAACATTAATGTTTCCGATATGACAAAAATAACAATAAAACTCAAACATCCATGACATTGAAAAATTCAAATCTTTACGGGGGCTGTGTATAGATATTTGGAAAAGAGATGAAGATGAACAAATGTAAGTGTAATTGTGTGTGTGTGCGTGGTATTTATACTCAATGCAGTAGGGTTTGACATTGATTTGAATTAGTTCAAATTTAGTAGATAACTTTGGAAATGATTTTATCATTAAAATTGATTATAAAAAAAAGAATGTTTGAAAAATATGTCAAAAAGATTTTCGGTTTTATGTTTGAACATTAATGTTTTTCAAAAAAGTTCATATAATTTTGCACATTAATAATTTTCGGTAAAGACTTTATGTAATTACCTCGTTGACTCAATTAATGAGATGGTGAAGACAGGTACGTGTCAAAAATAGTTTTGTTTAAATTCTTGTTTTATGTTTGAACATTAATGTTTTTCAAAAAAGTTCCTATAATTTTGTACATTAATAATTTTCGGTTAAGACTTTATGTAATTACCTCGTTGACTCAATTAATTAGATGGTGAAGACAGGTACGCGTCAAAAATTTTTTAGTTAAAATCTATCACATTAATGATTGTTCAAACTTTCCCTATATTTTTAACATAATGATTTTCGATTAAGAGTTTCTGCATAATGATTTTCGTTAATTAATTGGAGGGTTTAGTAATATGATTTTCAGCCGTTATTTATTTTTGCGTTTTTACACGATCATATCCTAGATTATATGGGTCAAGATTAGTTTTTCAAAGCTGATTTTATATAAGAGTAAAATTTTTTCTATATATTTATCTATGCTATCTATAAAGTAGGGGTGTTCAAAAAAACCGTGAAACCGACGAACCGAGCCGAACCGCTCAATCCGAAACCGAAAAAACCCGAAACCGAAGAAACCGAAACCGAAAAAAACCGAAACCGAAAAAACCCGCTTATAATGGTTCGGTTTCGGTTTTTACTTTTAGATATCCGCGGTTAACCGAACCGAACCGTGCATATTATACATGATTATTTTCTAACTAATATTCAAATAATTGTACAAGTATTAACAGATTATTGCAATACTTTTATTGTATAACGACTTTTTCGCTCGTAAAGTAAACATTTGTAAAAATCTATGTGTGAAAATTGATTAATGTGATCGTAATCTATAACGTCGAGTAATATTTTTTGTTAATACGTTATATATGAATATTTGAATGCAATTATTGTAACGAAATACTTAAGTTTTATATGACTTTTAAATTCAACGTCATTTAATTTTACTAGAAATACATTTTATGTTCTAGACTATGTTATTTTTTATACGGTTAAACTCTATTAAACGTCAAAAACGGTTAACCGTGACCCGAACCGCGGGTAACCGCTCACTTCGGGTACCCGCATGTCCAGTTACCCGCCTAGTACGGTTCGGCGACGGATAGTAAAATTAATTACCCGCCCCGCGACGGATAGTTTAAATCTTTTAACTAACCGAACCGAACCGCCCCGTAAACACCCCTACTATAAAGTATTTAGGGCATCTATTTATAGAAGGCTTAAAATTTTCAACAAACACACTTGCTAATTATAAAATCGGGTGCGATGGGTAATAGCAATTATGCTAACCGCTGGACTACCGCATATTTATGTTCACTTATTGAACAACAAAATAGATATATAGCATTTGTAGGGTATGATAATTACTACATAAAATTTAATTTCAGCTTTCTCCAAAAATATGCAAAGAAATAAATGGATGTCAAAATTAAATTCGCATGGCACTCGCGTGTTACGATGGTGGATACCCTATAATCAAAATTTTTGTCGAGTAATATTTTTCGATCACTCTTTTTCGTGATAATCATTCTACGTCAAATACCCTATAATCTAGAAAATTTTAAACAACATTCGTCTCTGAACCGCTGTTTTGCGCGGGTACCAGGCTAGTATATAAAAAAGGCCATACACTTTTTATGCTTGAAATTTTTTATTTTTGCTAAATATTCATGTAATTATTTTTATTTAAAAATAAATGGTGTAATTCGGGTTATTCGGGTTAACCTCTAAACCGAACCGAAATCAAATTCAGTTTTCGGTTTAACTCAAATTTTTTTAACCAAAATAACCGAACAACCCGATAACTAAACCGATCAATGACCCTACAATTGTTGTCTCTCAGACCAGTTGCATTGTTCCCGAAAAATATATATCCAAGGCACAACTATAAAAGCAGTTTTATATGCTTACAAAATATATAAAGATCGGAGTTAAAATGTTAAATACAAGCTCGAAACTTAATAACGAGCAAGTGTAATGGACGACTTGGTCCTGCTCAAAGCTTTAATATTTCTAAACGTAACTGTATATATGTTTTACCATTTGAACAAGACTATCTAATCGATTCGAGTTATTGTTAAACTAGGTATAATGTCCGTGCATGCACATGCTTTTTTCTAAATTTTTTACTGTGTTTAAAAAAAATTAAATAGTATTTTCAAAAACTAAGTTCGACTAAGGGTAGTTTTACGGGTTATCCAAAAAGGAACAGGATAAGTTTTTTTGGTTGCTTCCGGTTATTGTAACATGAAACCGTAATCGAAAATAACTAACAAAAAAATTGGAAAAACACCTAAACTCGAAATCGAGCAACATCGTAAATAATCCTAATATTTCAAAACTTTTTTAAGCATGTAATAGCTTTTTTCCCATAAATTTCGATATAATTTTCCCATAGCTTAGGGGTGAGCGGGAAAACCGAAAAATCCGAATAAACCGTAAACTGAAAACCGAACCGAACCGAACTAATAACCAAACGGAATGTGTCAAAACTGAACCGAATCTAACTACTAATTTTGTTTTTGTTTGGATATGGGTTTGGTAGTCTGAACCGAAAATCGAACCGTAAACCGATATCATATATATATATATATATATATATATATATATATATATATATATATATATATACCATTAAAATTTTACTAAATAATACCTGTGCATGTTAATTTTTTATTGTTGCTTTATATTATGGTAAAATTTTAATAGTCTTTTATATATATAAATATATAAAAAATATATACATATTTATATTAATTCGATTTTTGGTTCGATTTTTGGTTCAGATTGTCAAACTCATATCCAACCCGAAAACTGAATTTGTAGCTCGGTTCGGTTTGGTTTAGCAAATTCGGTTCGGTTATTAGTTTGGTTCAGTTGTTTTTTGTTTGGTTCAGTTTCGATTATTGATTTTTTTGGTTTTTCTGCTCACCCATGCGCCATTTATATATATAGTAATAGAAAAAATTTAAAACAGGTAGGGGTGAGCAGAAAAACAAAAAAAACCCAAAAAACTAAAAACCGAAACCGAAACGAACCGAAAACAATCAAACCGAACTAATAACCGAATCGAATTTGCAAAACCGAACCGAATTACAAATTCGGTTTTCCGGTTGGATATGAATTTGACAATCTAAACCGAAAACCGAATTCATATAAATATATATATTTTTCGTGTATTTATATAAAAAGATCATTTAAAATTTCTATTATACTAAAAAGCATTACGCTAGGGAACAAAAACCCAATGAGTTAACAATTATTAGCATATATACTAAAATGCGTGCTACAGTAGCTACAGTGCCAGGCTTCCGCTTTTCTATTGGGCTAGCCCAAAAACCATTACACTTCAGCAGATGAATTCTTCATTATATTATACATACATACATTTAGCATTGTACAGTAGAAGCTACAGTGCTTCTACTGTACAATGGCTTGGGTCTGGGCTTTTACTTTGGGCCGACCAAAAAAAAAAATTAATTTTTGGCACAATTTTTTTTTTAAATTTTTTTGGCACAAAATAGAAGGAAAAAATATTACAAAAGTACCGATTCAACTTTAAAATAATCGAAATAGTCACAAACGTACAACTTTAAATTGCATTAAACAGTGTCATTTAAAAAAACCCATATAGCAAAAAAAAACATGTAACCAAAAAAGAAACCTTTAAACATGAGGCCCAACACATAAGACCATATAAGAAAAAAAACAAACTATTAAACATGAGACCGAAAAAATAAACCCGCACAAAATTAAAATAATAATAATAATAAAAACAATGGCCCGCAACAACGCGCGAAAAATTAACGTCCCGCAGCAACGCGCGGGTAATCCTGCTTGTTAAGGACTAACGGTGTAATGAAGTTTCAACAATGAGGTTTAATAAACAAGTGAATGATGAATTGTAAATTGATCGTGAAGTCCAGGGACCAAACTTGTAAATTTCAAAATAAGTTTATAAAAATAAACATTTTCCCTCCATGCACGTCATCTTCTTCATTTCAAATTTAGAAATAGTAACGATTGTCTTATCTTTCTCGCGGAATTGTACGGTGATCGTCGGTAAAAAAATAAATATACCACGATGATCGAAAAATGATCACGATCACAACGGTATATGTTATATGTCTCGTAGTTAAACGTCACTCGAAACCGAAAAACCCGAAAATTAAGTTGTTCGGTTCTTACTTGAAAAACAAGTTGTTCGGTTTTGTTCGGTCGCCACAAGAAAATTGGTTGTTCGGTTGCCACAAGAAAATTGGTTGTTCGGTTGCCAGATGAAAATTGGTTGTTCGGTTT
>BQNB010008203.1:0-56035 GCA_026074375.1 Tanacetum coccineum
ATAAATACCGCCGGTGCGTTTGTCAAACCAAAAGGCATTACTTGAAATTCATAATGCCCATAACGCGTCCTAAACGCGGTCTTGGGAATGTCTTCTTCGCGAACTCTCAACTGATGGTAACCTGATCGTAAATCGATTTTCGAGTAGACACTCGACCCATGAAGTTGATCAAACAAGTCATCTATTCTAGGAAGTGGGTAACGGTTCTTCACCGTTAACTTGTTCAGTTTACGATAATCGATGCACATGCGAAACGATCTGTCTTTCTTCTTGACGAACAAGACCGGAGCTCCCCAGGGTGAAGAGCTGGGTCTTATAAATCCTTTGTCGGATAGTTCTTGAAGTTGTTCTGCCAGTTCCTTCATTTCAGATGGTGCCAACCGATAAGGCGCCCGTGCTACAGGTGCAACACCTGGTACCAAATCAATTTGGAATTCTACTTGTCGAGCTGGTGGAATACCCGGCAAGTCTTCAGGAAAGTCTCTAACAATTGGCACGTCCTCAAGTCGCTTCCCCTCCGACTTGTCTTTGGCTTCCTTCATGGTAACGTGTGCCAAAAAGACATCACATCCCTTTGACAAATACTCTTGTGCCTTAGTGCACGAAATGATATTTAGTCGGGATTCTCCCCTTTGGTTGTTTCCATTGCCTTGGAAAATTAACATCTCTCTTCCGAAAGGAACACGTACAATCTTCTCGTCACAGATGATCACTCCATGATACTTTGTTAACCAATCCATTCCAATAATGACATCAAAACTACCGAGTGGGACAGGCATCAAGTCGATGTTGAAAGGATGATTCATGAAGTTTAGAGTGCAACCTCGGATTATGGTGTTAACTCCTATGATTTTCCCATCGGCTAATTCTACGTCATAATGATTTTCTAATGTAGTGGGGGTAATGTCAATCAAGGTACTAAAGGTATTAGATACAAAGCTCCTATCCGCACCAGTATCAAACAAAATCTTAGCATAACGGTCGTTGAGAAGAAACGTACCCGTGATGACGTTAGGGTCCGGGCTAGCATCTCTTCCTCCTAAAGCATAAGCTCTTCCTTGAGTTGGGCCATTCCTATTGCCATTCCCACGGTTCTTCAGTTTTGGGCAGTTCCTCTTCATATGCCCGGTGTTACCACATTCATAGCATGCCCCAGCCTTTTGATTCTTGTTGTTGTTGTTGTTGGTGTTGTTGGTATTGACCCGACAATCAGTGGTAGCATGGCCATACCTCTTGCATTTTCCACACTTGGGTGCACATTGCCCAGTGTGATGGTAATTGCACTTGGTGCACAGAGGTAGGTCCCCAGTATAAACCTTCTTTTCACCAGGGCCAGCAGTGTATGCCCTAGCTACATTTTGCTTTTTGTGGGGTTGTTGTTGGTGATTGTTTCTTGACGAATCATCAGCCTTCCTCTTGTTTTCATTCTGCCTTTCCGCATAAGTGCGGAGTTTTTGATCCATTAAGTCGTTGGCTAACTCAATAGCAAAATCAAGAGTCTTGGGTCTTGCAGACATGACATTTCTATGAATGTTATTGGGAAGTCCACCGATATACTTGTCAATCTTCGCGGCTTCATCAGCAAGAAATTTGGTACACATCAAGGCTAGTTCTTAGAAACGCTGAGTGTAAACTGCAACATCATTTCCTCTGACCTTAAGATTCCATAGTTCAATTTCAAGTTTCTTGATCTCGCCATTTGGACAATATTTGTCCGTCAATTTCTTCTTAAAAGTTCCCCAAGTCATAGCATAGGCAGCATCATGACCTAAGGTTCTCACATGACCATTCCACCAGGTTAGTGCAACACCTAGCAGAGTGCAGGTAGCAAACTTCACTTGATTTTCAATGGCACAACTGCTAATGTAGAATACAGATTCCATCTTTTTGAGCCATTGAGACAAGCCAACAACGCCTTCAGTTCCCTTGAAGTTCAAGGGTTGGCATTTCATGAAGTTGGGGTAGGAACAGACACGTACAGGTTGCACAGGCCTTCTGATTCCTCCTCCTAAACTTTGGCTTCCGTCATCCTGAGTAGAGTTTCTTTGGATTGCCCGATCGATCATAGCTTGAATGGATTCTGGAGTCATGGCGTCGTTTGCTCCTTGTCTTGTTACATGCATGATTCTAATAATCACAAGAATACAATGTACGTGAGATATAATCACAATGTCGATACAAATGGATATGATAATAATAACTACACCACAACACAATGGAAAATGAATAAAATGAGATCAACCATAACATCATACATCAACATTTCATAACATAATGTCGAATCATACATGATTTGTTTGGATACAAAATGACCACAAATGATCTTAGTACAGAAAATGAAAATACGTCCTAGAGTCTATTAGCTGGGAATTACCCATAAAGCTTAATAGACTATACAAGATAGCTAGAAATGAAAAGTACAACTAACAGCTACTACCGGCGTCCTCCACCGTATCAATCCGAGCTCTAGCCTCTAGCACCTGGGTACGCATGATCTGTCTGACTGCATCATCCTCAGCTCTCTGGCGCTGCCACTCCATACGACTCATGTGAGTCTCCAGTGTCTCAAGTCGCGCCAATAATGCCCTGTTCCGAGCCTCAAAACTAAGGTAAGCCTGGCGTACCTCATGCAACTCTGTCTCGTAAGCAGTCCTCTGACCTCTCACTACATCAATCTCGAGCCTAATGTCTCTGCGGTCAGTCCGAGCATCATGAAGCTGTGTATAGAAAATCTCACTCTCTTGCCTGCGAACCTGTGCCTGGTAGCTGACCCTCAAATTGACTTCCTCAATGGAAGTCATCATCCTATGCTCAGAAGTCTGTAAAGCTCTAACATAACCAACATCCTCTGCTCTGTCAGCAGCTCTAGCAATAGTCCGGACATCATGACTCGGACTACGAATCAAACCCTGTCCTGCCTCAACAGCATCAACAAAATCATACTGACCTCTAGGTGCTCTAGCAGCAGTAGCAGCAGCCGAACTCTCTGCTACATCACACAGGTAGGGAGCAGTAAGTACAAATCTCCTCCGAGGTGGCATCTCCTCCCCAGGGATGTCATCTCTCATACGGATCATGTGCCCCTATGACCCAATGGTGCATGTCATAGGTAGGGGCTAAGGGTAGAAGTATTGTGCCGTCCGCGTGCTCAGCAATGCGTGCCTCCATGGATGCTGGCATGGGTGGCTCAATTCTGACAGTCTTCCGTGCCCTACGGAGACGTGTCTGAGAAAAAAGGATCCTAGTCTGAGGTAACCTAGGTGGTGGTGGTGTAGCAGCAGTCTCGTTCTCCTCGAACAACTCAGTCTCGTCAGAATCGTCAGAGGACTCATCCTCCTTAGCACCCTCATCCTTAGGCTCATGCTCCTTGCTGAGATCCTCTTCAGGATCCTTATCCTCATCCTCATCGTCAGTCCCTGGCTCATTAGGATAATCAATAGAATCTGTATCAGTGTCATCCTCCATCAGATCCGAGTCAGCGATGTATCCGGGTAACTCAGCAGTCGGTGAAGCATCTTTAGCATATGGCTGATCCTCGACCTGGCTATCATCATCAGATGGTACGTGATGCTCTGGGTGCTCTGGCTCTGGAGCATATAGTGGTACATGCTCATCCAACTTCATAGGATCTGGTACATAGGCAGGTGACAGTGCGTGTGAATGCCCTTGTTGGATGACCTCCTCGTACGGGTCCATATCTAAAATCTCGCCTGCATTCTCGAGTGGGATACCCCATGATGATGGTCCATTTAAATTGGAAGATATAGACGTATAGGTAACAGTGGACGATGTGTTGTCTGAAGACATGTCAAATCTGTAACCATAATATAAACTTGTATAAGTATATTATATAAGACCATCGATAATATACGTAATGAAATACTAACATGTATATAACCTATGCAAGCACTTAGCAAATCGACTAATGATAAAATGGTGCATGTCATGTAAGCATGTATACTAAATGCAAATAAGTAAGAGAAAACTACAATTTTGGTCCACTATCTTTACCGGGTATAACACTTTTGGTCCATTTTTTAAAAAATTTGCGGGTTTAAGCCAAAACCCGAGTATCCATTTCACATTTGAGCCAAATCTAACAATTTATTAAATTTGGTCGTTTACTCATTTTGTGGTTATTTTATTATTAAAAAAAGGGCATAAAGGTCTTTTCATGTTTTTAGTTGTTTGGTAACACACACACGATCACAAACACAAACACACACACTCTTTCACTTAACACGATCACAACACACACCTCACAACTCAATAACAACACTTAAGTAACACTTTCCTGAATAAATTTTAGGGCGCCTATAATTATTGATATGTGAAGATGTGGATACAGTGTTTAATCGCGATCATCATGGACATCCAAAAATACAGGGAGGCATTTTTTTGGTTGTTCAATGTGGGTAAGTTTGACTATTTTTAGGGATTTGGATTTGTAATTAGTTTTGGACTCTTAAATTTTCAATTGCAGTTTGATTAGGGTACTAATTGTGGGAATTATTGATTGGTCATGTTCCACCAATGTGGTGGATCGTGTGTTCAATCATTCCGGATTATAAGGAAGAAATATATTCATCGACAACAAACATAGCAGAATATCAAGCTCTAATGTTGACAATTAGTTGATTATCAAGGAGAAAATGATGAAGCAGTTGCTGACAAAACCATTTGATTATCAAATGCAAGCTAGATGGTGTAGTGGTTATTATTGTTTTGTTGGTGTTTTTCTTGTATTATTTCCTTTTATAAACTGTAGTTTGATGTATGGATCTTGTAGGTTGTTTTTCTTGCATTACTGTTGTTAAAGACATATGATAATTTGATCTATATTTTTAATGTATGGTTTATGTTCACTTTATGTAAATGTTTTGCCAATACACTCTCAAGTTTAGGACTGGTATTTGAGGTACACAAATACCAAACAAAGATTTAGATCAACAACAAGAACTTCATTTCATATTCAAAATTTATTGACCATTATGGTCAATTATAGGTTTATAGTGTTTTGTACATTAGCCCATACAGATCACAACCTAAATACACAGAACCTAACCTAGACAATGAACATGAACATAGACATAAACCCTAAGAAACACAGACATAATCCTAAACCTTCCCGTTGCCCTTTCCTGTGATACTGACCCTTATTCCATTTTTTTTTTCACCTTGTAGCAGCCATGTAACCTTGTTCGGAAGTCCCAAAACAGCAATGGGACCAGGGCTTTTCACTTTCTTTTTTGGAACATAATCTGCATCTGCATGATAGTCAGCAAACAATAGGCATATCATACCCTAAAGGTTACCTTTTTGGAGAAAATCCTAGGCCCTATAATCTCTTTGACCCACTTGGAGGGCTTTGAGGATCTTCATTCTATTTTCATTAGCACCAGCATTCACTTGATCACTTGAAGCACTGACAGCCTCACTTGAGTCTCTTCAACAAAATTATTTCTGTTTTTTTGCCATTTTGGTATGACAGATTTAGGGTTAGTATCAATTCCTTAACCACAACTGTGCTAGGTTATGTGTATGAGTTGTGGGTGAAAAAAGGGGTGTTGGGTTTTTTAAGGAAAACCGATGTGTTGTTGCATTTATCCTAGTTAAATTAAGACCTCAAACCACATTATAACTAACATATTTACTACACTGTAACAATTTTGAGCTAACTTGTACGCAAATGAAAAGGATGCATAAAACCATAAGTGCATAACTTAGCTAGTCTGGAACAAAATTACTTAAAACAAGTTGGAAACAAGTTGGAAACAAAAGTTACATAACATAAGTAGTTTTTTGTGCCCCATAACCATTGTGCATAACATAACTAGTCTGGAAACAAGACATAAACAACAGTCTTGCAATCACTACATCATTCCATAAGCTTTCTCTCATCACTCTGCTTACCTTTGGCATTGAACATTTCTTCTTTCTTGATTGCAGTAGTAGTTAGAATCAGGTGAATCTTGTGATGATTTGTGAAAGCTTGGCTTGAAGATGGTGGAGCTTGTGAATCTTTGGCTTGAACGATGGTGGAGCTTGTGAAGTTGGCTTGAAGCTTGTGCTAAGCTTGTGGTGGAGCTTGTGAACCTTGATGTCTTTGACCCTTGGGATCTTTGGTTATGCCCTTGTTGGGCCATTCTTTAGACATGTGCTGTCCCTCATGCCCTACTTAGCTTGCCCTTTTGACCAATTTATCATAGATTTCAGTGCAGACTTTCTTCTCTTTCTTTTTAGTTGCCTATTGGAATGGTTTGTTATTAGGAGCAGTCAATGTGATTGGGGTATCTGACTTTCAGCCACAATTCTAGTCCCATTACAAGGATTGACTTTGAAACCCTTTTATACTATCTACCCAAGTTTTCAACCAGTAACTCTCATGAACCCATGACTCAGGGATGCCAGGCTCTAAACCATTGTTTGCCATATTCCAAATGCTAGCAACTGCATGTTTGCAAGGCATGCCAGTGATTTCCCATTTCCTACAAGCACAACTCCTCAATCTTATGTTTACAAACACATTGTTCCATAGGACCTGTGGTATTCATACTATTCTCCTCCATTCAATATGACCTTTATACTGGGCAGCATCTCTCTTAATGAGATTGAACAATTTTGTGGCATTAGGTGTTAGTGGCCCAGTACTCTTGTCAATTATCCCTTGAACAATGACTATCCTTTTCATTAGATATTCCCTAATAAACTCTAAACAAGTAACAATGGGTTTGTCTCTGCCTTTTAAGAGTTGCCTATTTAACACTTCACACATATTATTCAATAGAACATCACAATGAGGTCTTCCTGCAATTCAAGGTTTATGTAACATTCAGGTATAATCCTAATAGTTTAACATGACAAAAAAAAGTTGTAAATATAGTTAACATACCAGAGAAGTGTGACCTAGCCCAATGTTGTGGTGGAATATCCTTAAGCCAGTTATACATTTCTGGATTAAGTTTCTTGATCTCTTCCATATTCTTTCCAAACCTCTGAACTGTTGTAGCAGTTGCACTTCTCCACAAGAGGTCCTTGTATTGTTCTCCCCTCCATTGTAACTTCATGTACATAGTTATGCTTTAAGCAATATCATGTTCAGCTTTGCTGAAATGTTCTTGCAATGGCAGGTATTAAGCCTACAAGAAGTTTTTAAAGAAAGATAGCATAAGTTAAAATTTCATTAAAACTTTGATATAGTTGAAGGGTTACCTTTTGCCTATCTGTTTTGAAGGTGAAGTTGGAGTTTCTGAAAACTCCAAGTCATCTACCTAAGACAGTCCAAGAACATACCATGACTCCTTTGTCTCACCCTCACCACGCATTGCTAAAGGGTATATCCATTATTTGGATATACCCAACAGCAGTCAAAGATTGTCCTGGGATAAGAGTCCCCCCCATGACAAAGAAACAAACCATATGTACCAAGAGATCTCTGTTTTCCAGCTCCTTTAAACCCATTCTTCAAAAGCACCCAACAAATATAAGTCCTTCTGAATTGTCTAGTTGACTTTCTACTTCAAAACATCTTCCACATTTTTTCTTTCAATTTCATTGCATTAGTCTCAACTGTGCATACTTGCTTGCCCAATCACCAAAAAGTTTTTCTTCTGCCATTTGTTTTGCCCTAAAAATCTTCATATCAGACAGACCTAATTCATATTTCCTTTGCAATTGGTCCTTCAATGAAGCAATTGGAACCCTAGGATCTGGTTTTATAGCTTCCTCTATTTCTTTGGATAGAAAAGATGCAGTACACTTTCCAATAGATCTTGATTGCAGGCAAGTATGATTATCATTAAATTTCCTCACCCACCAAGTTTCAGCCTTACTTGACTTTGTACAATGCACTAACCAGGGACATTTGATGGCTTTCTCCAACTTGACCTTTCTTTTTGGATTTTTTATTACACTTGACACTATCACCTTTGGGCTTATTTTCTAATGGGCCACTTTCTTTACAAACTGGCCCACCATCATTAAAAACAGGAACTTTTCCTCTACACTCTGCTGTCATCCTTGTTTTATCATTCCTACTTAACCACAACTGTCTTCTTTGAGCCACAGCAATCTTGCTTACCATTTCCTTGATCAATGTTTTGTTAGCTAGACACTGACCAATATAGAAAATTGTACACTGTACACTAGCCCATCTACAGGTCTATGTGCTTTTGCTAACTTCTTCAATGCTCTTTTTCTCTCACACTCAGGATCATCTGACTCTGTTCCACTACCAAATTCTTCTAAGTCAACTTCCTCATAATCAAATGGTGGAGGGACTTGAACTTCTTTCTCAGTACATTCAGTCCATTCAACATTCTCATCTTGAGTTGCTTTTAAAGTTCATCATGTTACATCCACTTCTCCAATAACTGTCTCATCCCTATAATCAAAGTCACTATCATCATGTCTCACTTTCCCCACTATATTCACTAGAATCTGACCGATATCATCTTCTATAAAACAAGAGGTCTCTTACCTTTATTTGATCCACTAGGTCTTTTAACAATTACTGATTCCACTACTCTCTCTTACTCATCATTTTGATTCACTAAAAGCTAATTACCACTTTGATTCACAAGCCTCTTAGCAGGGTTTGATTCACTAGGTCCCTTAGCGAGGATTGGTTTCACTAGGTTTTATTCTTACAAGTGTTGTTATTGGATGAAACTAAACAAAGGGTAATTCATGGTCAACTATGTCAGGTTCACTAATTGGATGTATAACAAACACTCCTTAACTTACACTGGCATAAACTTTTGACCCACATTTCCATCACTCTTTATCACACGCCAACTTTTGAGACATTGCTGTAGGCAACTAGGTATTTTGTAATAAAGCATCAAATCAGTATGAAGAGGACTTATCCTCCTTAGCATGCTCATTCTCAGGCTCATGCTCCTCGCTGGGATCCTCTTCAGGATCCTCATCCTCATCCTCATCGTCAGTCCCTGGCTCGTCAGGATAATCAATAGAATCTGCATCAGTGTCATCCTCCATCGGATCTGAGTCAGCGATGTATCCAGGTGACTCAGCAGTCGATGAAGCATCTTTTGCATATGGCTGATCCTCGGCCTGGCTGTTATCATCAAATGGCACGTGATGCTCTGGGTGCTCAAGCTCTGGAGCATATAGTGGTACATGCTCATCCAACTCCATAAGATCAGGTACATAGGCAGGTGACAGTGGGTGTGCCTGCCCTTGTTGGGCGACCTCCTCGTACGGGTCCATATCTGGAATCTCGACAGCATTCTCGAGTGGGATACCCCATGATGATGGTCCGTTTGAATCGGAAGATACGGACGTATAGGTAACAGTGGATGAAGCGTTGTTTGAAGACATGGCAAATCTGTAATCATAATATAAACTTGTATAAGTATATTATATAATACCATAAGTAATATACGTAATGTATTATAAACACGTATATAACCTATGTAAGCACTTAGTACAAACAACTAATGCTAAATGATGTATGACGTGTACGCATGTATACTAAATGCAACTAAGTAATGTATGTCCCTTTGAAAAACTTTTGAATGACACAATGTTTGAAAACGGTTATAGACCAAGTAAAAACGTTTGACCTGGTTCTCTATAACCTTGGCTCTGATACCAATCTGTAACACCCCCAAAATGGGCCACAGCGGAATATGATGTTCCGGGGGTATTACTTCATAGATCAATAGCACAAGTTAGGAGAACGACCATTATAAGGGTCGTTTAAAAACTGATACATTGGATTTCATAAATGGTTCGATACAAAAAGCTCATGGGCTTAACTTGTTTATCTTGTAGAAATAAAGATTTCACAACATAACAATATTCCAAAATGTAATGCATGCAAATCTTTATGATAATGTGACTTCAAATGACGACCAGCCAATGTATCCATGACTTGTACCTTATTGACCTGAGAAAACATGTTTAAACTGTCAACAATAATGTTGGTGAATTTATAGGTTTATAAAGTTAATGAAGTGGATAGCAAGATTTCCCTGTAATAAAGTAACAAATACAATATCACAAAAACGTATTACGAAATGCACTAAGCTCATGACACCGAAGCTAAACAATGTATGTATATCTAATACATATAAATGACTTTGCCCAATGTGGATGTTCAACCCGTAACATCCATGAATTCAAATGGTATACGTTCGTCGTTTCTGGCCAACCGGTAAACTAGCAAGCGCTACTTGCCCGAACGGGGATGTTAATCCCAAATAGATCTATTCATAACATTCGCGCTCACATAATGCAATTAACAATTACATCTATGCAATTAACAGTTCATGATGATAGGCATAGTGGGTTATAGCTACTTAGGCAAACTCGTAATATTTGAATTTAAAATGTACTTGCATCCCTGTTGTAAAACAAACATGATCTCATCCCCAAGATTTGATAAATGATTGAAAAAGTATAAAAGTGGGGACTATAAACTCACTTCGAGTAATGATAATGTAGAAGCAAAGTAGTGGCACGAAAAACGATGCAAACGGATTTATCCACAACCTATGAATAAATAA
Source organism: Tanacetum coccineum (assembly GCA_026074375.1). Taxonomy (NCBI): domain Eukaryota; kingdom Viridiplantae; phylum Streptophyta; class Magnoliopsida; order Asterales; family Asteraceae; genus Tanacetum; species Tanacetum coccineum. Next base: position 10,533 of record BQNB010008203.1, read on the forward strand.
TACATATTCACTAAACAAAAAAATAATAGTATAAATACTTGCAATCTCGTCCCTAGTGTGTGCTTGAACTTTATTTAAAATGATGACATTTGAAAATAGTTTCTTGTTTAAAAATGATCAACTTTATCGGGTCAATGCGGTCAAACCATATGCATATAATTTACGACTTCAGACATTTAAGAAACTAGGTTGTACAAACTTTAAAATATTAGTTTGGGTCAGCCCTTGGTTTGGTCTCTAAGTATGTTAATTAATTTGACGAAACGTTGACGTTTACTATTTGAGTTAAGCGTATATTTTTCTAAGTCTTAACATGAAACGACTTGGAGTTTTACAACCCATTTAGGGGTTCGTTAGTTGACGACATTAAAAAGTAAAAGTATATTTGAAAACTCCGCTGGGTAGTCTACAACTTTCGTTAAATGAGTTTCGTCTAAAAAACATCGTTTAAGTAGTTAAAAATGAGGCTAAACATGTGCGGGTCGTTTGGCAGTTTTATACTTAGAAAATAAATGGGCCATTTTAGTTGATAATACATGCGTGGTCAGGATTTTGAAAGCAGTTTGTAGTTTCGTTACTTAATGTTAGAACAAAATAATAATTCCTTAATGATCTATGGTCTACTGGCTATTGCTTATCTTTTATGACTTTCATGTGACGGGGTCATTACAACTCTGTCTTGGGAACTCATATCTTTTTTATTCTCTTGCAAAACACTAATTTCAGGGGCAAAAGATCCCTATATTCCTACATATGAAAGTAACCTACACGTTTGTTTTTAAATGCCTTACGTCTAGAGGTCGAACAGTGTACATAAAGTTACATTTAGCTGCGGTTTTAAAAATTTCCAACATGAAGTTTTTTTCTCAATGGTTTGTTTAAGTGGCCTTAACTTACTCATTTCTCAAGTATCTTTGACGATTCAAATTGCTAAATAAATTATAACCGGTCAACTATAATGCGCAACTAAGCTCTAGATTTATGGGACGACATTACTGGTTGTATTTTATCCCCCAACATTACCCATTGTCACGAGTTGAATAAGAAAATGAGCTGTGAACATGTTATTTTCCCACCTCGACAAATCGGGCTAAGATAAATCATTAGACATGCAACGTTTATTCTAGTGTACCTAAAAACATCACGAGTCAATTGTCTAACCTAGTAGACACTCGACGCTTGCAGCTGATCAAACAAGTCATCAATTCTGGGAAGTAGATAACGGTTCTTCACTGTTAATTTGTTCAGCTCACGACAGTTGATGCACATACGGAACGATCCGTCTTTCTTCTTGACAAACAAGACCGGGGCTCCCGAAGATGATGAGATGGGTCTTATAAATCCCTTGTCGGATAGTTCTTGAAGTTGTTCTGCCAGTTCCTTCATTTCGGATGGTGCCAACCGATAAGGCGCTTGTGCTACAGGTGCAGCACCAGGTATCAAATCAATTTGAAATTCTACTTATCGAGCTCGTGGAATACCCGACAAGTCTTCAGGAAAAACTTCAGAAAAGTCTTTGATGATTGGCACGTCCTCAAGTCATTTCTCCTCTGACTTGTCTTTGGCTTCCTTCGTGGTAACATGTGCCAAAAAGACATCACATCCCTTTGACAAATATTCCTGTGCTCTAGAGCATGAAATGATATTTAGTCGGGATTCATTCCTTGGATTGCTTCCATCACCTTGAAAAATTAACGTTTCTTTTCCGAAAGGAACACGTACAATCTTCTCGTCGCAGATGATCACTCCATGATATTTTGTCAACCAATCCATCCCAATAATGACATCAAAACTACCGAGTGGGACAGGCATCAAGTCGATGTTGAAAAAAGATTATGAAGTTTAGAGTAACAACCACGAATTATGGTATTAACTCCTATGATTTTCCCATCGGCTAATTCTACGTCATAATGATTTTCTAATGTAGTGGGGGTAATGCTAATTGATGCACTAAAGTTAGAAGATACGAAGCTCCTGTCCGCACCAGTTACCAAACCAAATCTAGCATAACGTTGTTTTGAGGAAGAAACGTACCCGTGATGACGTTAGAGTCCGGGCTATCATCTCTTCCTCCCAAAGCATAAGCTCTTCCTTGAGCTATACCATTCCCGTTGCCATTTCCACGGTTCTTCAATTTTGGACAATCTCTTCTCATATGCCTGGTGTTACCACATTCATAACATGCCCCAGCCTTTTGATTCTTATTGTTGTTGTTGGTGTTGACCCGACAATCAGTGGTAGCATGACCATACCTCTTGCATTTTCCACACTTTAGGGGTGAACAGTTTGTCCTTGGTGTGATAGTATGCACTGAGCACCAAAGGTAGGTCTCCAGTATAGGCCTTCTTTTCACCAGGGCCGACAGTGTATGCCCTAGCTACATTTTCCTTCTTGTGGGGTTGTTGTTGGTGATTGTTTCTTGACGAATCATCAGCCTTCCTCTTGTTTTCATTCTGTCTTTCCGCATAAGTCCGGAGCTTCTGATCCATCAAGTCGTTGGCCAACTCGATAGCAAAGTCAAGAGTCTTGGGTCTTGCAGACATGACATTTCCATGAATGTTATCGGGAAGTCCACCGATATACTTGTCAATCTTCGCGGTTTCATTAGCAAGAATTTTGGTGCACATCAAGGCTAGTTCTTGGAAACGCTGGGTGTAAGCTGCAACATCGTTTCCCCTGACCTTAAGATTCCACAATTCAATTTCAAGTTTCTTGATTTCACTATTGGGACAATATTTGTCCATCAATTTCTTCTTGAAAGTCCCCCAAGTCATAGCGTAAGCAGCATCATGACCTAAGGTTCTCATATGACCATTCCACCAGGTTAGTGCAGTACCTAGCAGAGTGCAGGTAGCAAACTTCACTTGATTTTCAACGACACAACCGCTAATATGGAATACTGATTCCATCTTTTCGATCCATTGAGACGAGCCCACAATGCCTTCTGTTCCTTTGAAATTTAAGGGTTGGCATTTCATGAAGTCGGGGTAGGAACATACACGTGCAGGCTGCACAAGTTGTCTGAGTCCTCTACCCGAATTGTGGCTTGCATCATCCTGCGTATGGGTAGAGTTTCTTTGGATTGCCCGATCAATCATAGCTTGAATGGATTCTGGAGTCATGGCGTCCGTTATTTTTTTTGCCTTGTCTGACGTTACAGCATGATTCTAATAATCAATAAAGGAAAAAAAAAAAAAATACAATGCACGTGAGATAAGAAGTCACAATTCGATACAAATGGATATGAAAAATAATAATTTACAACACACAACACCATGGAAAATGAATAAAATGAGATCAACCATAACATCATACATCAACGTTTCATAACATAATGTTGAATCATACATGATTTGTTTGGATACAAAATTCCTAAAGTCTATTAGCTGGGATTTACCCCTAGAGCTTAACGGACTATACAAGATAGCTAGAAATGAAAAATACAACTAACAGCTACTACCGGCGTCCTCCACCGTATCAATCCGAGCTCTAGCCTCTAGCACACTCTTGAGCTCCTGGGTACACATGATCTTTCTGACTGCATCATCCTCAGCACGTCTGGCAGCTGCCACTCCTATAACGACTCATGTGAGTCTCCAGTGCCCAATTCCCGCGCCAATAATGGCCTGTTCCGTGCCTCGGAAACAGGTAAGCCTGGGCGTACCACATAGCAAACTCTGTCTCATAAGCAACCTTCTAACACTCTATCACTACATCAATCTCTAGCCCTAAGTCTCTTGGTCCAGTCCTAGCCTCATGGAAGCTGTGTATAGAAAATCCTACACTCAAGTTTGCCTGCGAACCTGGGCCTGGTAGCTGACCCTTAAATTGACTTCCTCAATGGAAGTCATCATCATGTGCTCAGAAATCTATAAAGCTCTAACATAAACAACATCCTCTGCTTTGTCAGCGGCTCTAGCAATAGTCTGGACATCATGACCCGGACTACGAATCAAACCCTCTCCTGTCCCAATAGCATCAACAAAATCATACTGACCTCTAGGTGCTCTAGTAGCAGCAGCAGCGAGAAACCTCTGCTCCACATCACAATACCAGGAGGGGATGCAGTAATACCAATCGTCCATCCAAGGTGGCATGTCCTCCTCGGGGATGTCATCTCTCATACGGATCATGGCTGCCCTATGACCCAATGGTGCCTGATCATAGGTAGGGCTGGTGGAAGGTATAGGTGCGACCGCGTGCTCAGCAATGCGTGCCTCCATGGATGCTGGCATGGGTGGCTCAAGTCTGACAGTCTTCCGTGCCCTACGGAGACGTGTTTGAGAAAAAGGGATCCTAGTCTGAGGTGACCTAGGTGGTGGTGGTGTAGCAGCAGTCTCGTTCTCCTCGAACGGCTCAGTCTCGTCAGAATCCTCAGAGGACTCATCCTCCTTAGCACCCTCATCCTCAGGCTCATGCTCCTTGCTGGGATCCTCTTCAGGATCCTCATCCTCATCCTCATCGTCAGTCCCTGGCTCATCAGGATAATCAATAGAATCTGTATCAGTGTCATCCTCCATCGGATCTGAGTCAGCGATGTATCCAGGTGACTCAGCAATCCCGGTGAAGCATTTTCAGCATATGGCTTATCCCTCCGCCTGGCTGTCATCATCAGAAGGTACGTGATACTCTATTTCTTGGCTCTGGAGCATATAGTGGTACATGCTCATCCAACTCTATAGGATTAAGTACATAGGCAGGTGACAGTAGGTGTGTCTGCCCTTGTTGGGCGACCTCCTCGTACGGGTCCATATCCAGAATCTCGCCGGCATTCTCGAGTGGGATACCCCATGATGATGGTCCGTTTGAATCGGAAGATATGAACGTATAGGTAACAGTGGATGAAGCGTTGTTTGAAGACATGGCAAATCTGTAATCATAATATAAACTTGTATAAGTATATTATAATACTACCATCATAATTCGTAATTTATTATAAACACGTATAGAACTTATATTTCAGCACTTATACAAACAACAATGCTAAAATGAGATGTATGACAGTAAGCATATGTAAGTCATGAATACTATATGCAAAAAAGTAAATGTATTTATGTACCCTTCGAAAAAAAACTTTTGAATGACACAAAGTTTGAAAACGGTTATAGACCAAGTAAAAACATTTGACCTGGTTCTCTATAACCTTGGCTCTGATACCAATCTGTAACACCCCCAAAATGGGCCACAGCGGAATATGATGTTTTTTCCCCCCCCCGAAAAAAAAAGGGTAATACTTCATAGAACAAAAACAATAGCACAAGATAGATGAAGAACGACCAATAATAGAACATGACCGTATTAAAACTGATACATTTGGATTTCATCATAAATGTTCGATACAAAAAGCTCATGGCTTAAACTTGGTTTATCTTGTAAAAAAAAGATTTCACAACATAACAACAATATTTCAAAATGTAATAGCATGCCAATATTTTAATGATAATGTGCCGTTAAATGACGACCTCATCCAAATGTATCCGTGACTGTACCTTATGACCTGAGAAAACATGTTTAAACTGTCAACAATAACGTTGGTGAATTATAGTTTATAAAGTTAAGAAGTGGATATCAAGATTCCCTGTAATAAAGTAACAAAGTACAATATCACCAAAAAAGTAATACAAAATGCACTAAGCTCATGACACCAGAAGCTAAAAAATGGTATGTATATCTAATACATATATTGACTTTGCCCAATGTAGATGTTTCAAACCCGTAACATGCCATGAAATCCAATGGTATACTTTTTCGTCGTTTTGGCCAGACCGGTAAACAGCAAGCGCTACTTGCCCGAACGAGGATGTTAATCCAAAATAGATCTATTCATACATTTCGCCGCTCACATAAAGCCAAATTAAACAATTACATCTATGCTAATTAACAATTTCAACTAATTTGAATTTAAAATGTACTTGCATCCATGTCATGTTGTAAATAAACAGATCTCATTCCCCCGAGGTTTTGATAAATGATTAAAAAAGTAATAAAAGTGGTACTATAAATACAACTTCGGAGTAATATAACGTATAAGCAAAGTATGCACGAAAAACGATGCAAACGGCTTAATAATCCGCAACCTATAATAAATAATACATATTCACTAAACAAAAAAATAATAGTATAAATACTTGCAATCTCGTCCCTAGTGTGTGCGTGAACTTTATTTAAAATGATGACATTTGAAAATAGTTTCTTGTTTAAAAATGATCAACTTTATCGGGTCAATGCGGTCAAACCATATGCATATAATTTACGACTTCGGACATTTAAGAAACTAGGTTGTATATACTTTAAAATATTAGTTTGGGTCAGCCCTTGGTTTTGTCTCTAAGTACGTTAATTAATTTGATAAACGTTAAATTTACTAATTGGAGTAAAGCGTAAATTCTTTCAAAGACTTAACATGAGATCGACTTATGTTTTACAACCCATTTCCGGTTTCGATATTTGAAGACATTGAAAAGTAAGAATATATTAGAAAACTCAGCAGGGTAGTCCACTACAACTTTCCGTTAAATGAGTTTCGTCAAAAAACGTTGTTTAAGTAGTTAAAAAATGAGGCTAAACATGTGCGGGTCGCTTGGCAGTTTTATACTTAGAAAATAAATGGGCCATTTTAGTTGATAATACATGCGTGGTCAGGATTTTGAAAGCAGTTTGTAGTTTCGTTACTTAATGTTAGAACAAAATAATAATTCCTTAATGATCTATGGTCTACTGGCTATTGCTTATCTTTTATGACTTTCGTGTGACGGGGTCATTATCTAGGTCGAAAATGAGGCCAAAGGTAAGGGTGTACGTGTTTCATTATCAGTGTGCGCATGACCAACTTCTTACTCTCTGTCTTTGGGACCTCATAATCCTTTTTATCTCGTTGGCGTAAACAAACTGATTTTAATAAGGGCAACAATGATCCTATAATAGCCTACTTAAGAAACAGTAACTAACGTTTATTGAGATTTCATGCCTTAACGACTAGAGGGTCAACAGGTGTACAAGAAATATACATGGTAGGCTGCGTTTTAAAATTTTCTAGCATGAGAGTTTTTCTTAGGGTTTTTAAGTGGCCTTAACTTACTCGTTTCTCAACCATCTTTGACGATTCAAATTGATAAATAAACTACAACCGGTCAACTATGATGCACAACTAAGCTTTGGATTTATGGGATGACATTACTGGTTGTATTTTATCCCCCAACATTACCCATTGTCACGAGTTGAATAAGAAAATGAGCTGTGAACATGTTATTTTCCTACCTTGACAAATCGGGCTAAGATAAATCATTAGACATGCAACGTTTATTCTAGTGTACCTAAAAACATCACGAGTCAATTGTCTAACCTAGTGGTCACGCCAAAATCTAATGTGCAAGCCTCCTTTTATTCGAACATCAAAGAGCATTATTTTTCAAATGGTGATTTTCGTGATAGCTTTATTCATAGGTTTTTCTCAAGCACTACTTAAGGACGAATGTATGCAATTGAATAAAAGAAAAGAGGTGCAAACTCACAGCAAATGCGAGGAGGATGTGCACGGGATTGACCTAACGAAAATGATGAATGCTCAAACCCTTTACCTCTCATGTATACAAGAACACGAACCACACACCCCAAACAGATATTTTGCTGGCAATTTCTTGTACCCCTTATGAACCAATACCACCCCTACCTGTTGCCTCAGTGCTCGAATCAAATAGAAAACGAATCACCCAAAGAAACCTAGTTAGGGTTTTCTAGGGTTTTTGGTGTGTAATGGCGGTACAAAGAAAAAGGGTGTGGTTTTGTTTGCGTGCTGTGTATGAGTCAAAATCAGTGAATCTTTGAGTTGCTGTGAAAGTTTGGTAACCCTAACTCAGTCTATACTTTTCTTATAACCAAGTAAATGGGTATGAGGACTAGTCAATTGATCACTCACAAGTGTGTGTAACACCACATTGGGTAAGCATCTTGGTATTGGGACAAAAAGGCGATTACTGTGGATTTCTTAAGGAGGAAAAAGAGGTTTGGAACATTGGGAAGGGTTTTGATACGTTGGAGGATGGAGTAGTGGGGAGGAGGGATTTAACCGATGGTTTTAAGGAGTATAAAGAGGGGTTGAAATACTTGTGTTTATCTAGAAAATTTTAAACGTGAATATGCAGTTATAGGAGAAGTTGGGTCGGCATTCTTACTAACTTGTAGCGATTACATGAGTTTTATTTTTAGGTTTTATTTAACCGCTAATTTACAAGAGTAAATTTTGGTGTAGTTTGTTTTAAAAGTTTCCACTTGCTCAAATTTACTAAACGTGACCAAGTAGTTTTTCTTGACGGGAAAAATGAATTAAATGCCGAGTATAAAGGACTCATGTAAAGTCTTAATGAGTGCGTTTGACGTTTCTAACAAACGTTGAATTTTGAGCTCACGCGATTTAACTAATGTGTTTCAAACGGACCTAAACACATAAAACGTTTCAACTAGTACGAAATTAGAATTACTGAAGTTGAAATATGACCTGCAAAAATACGGGGTGTTATATATACAATGACCAATTATATTTAATAATAAACACTTTTCTTGTTCCTAACAGTTAGGTATAACAGGGCTTCAGGGACCAAACGAGCAACAAGAGTGCCAAAAAAAGACCCCGTATGAGAGTCCCCGTTATCTAGGGGTCAAACGGGCAACCAGGGGTAAGTACAAGGACCAACAGTGTAATTTACCCAAAACTATATTTTTAGCTAAGAATATTGTTTTAGACAAAATAAATTTGTAGATTATTTTTAAAAAGCAAACATTATCAGCTAATATATTTTTTTAAGAAAGTCATACATGACATCTTATGTTATTAAAAAATATCTAGAACTACATGAATCATAATAAAAGGTTTTAAAAACTCAACAGTTATACTTAGAAGTGTCGAAGATTTCTATAAACTTGAAGAAGATTGAATATGTCATTTGATCAATATAAAAATATAAGCATAATCTAACTATAGTTCACTATTTTTACACATACTTCAATTGCGATGTTAAAGGGCCCCTTTTAGAAATTAAGCACATGGTCAGCGGACAGCTCTGGTGTAATGGATATTCTTCATCCAACTTGGCAAGAAGAATCTCGCAAATGTTGAATAATGAAAACCCGTGAGAGGTATTATATTATTGATATGCATTTATAAAGCAACATAGAACATATTAGAAACCTTAATGGACCCAACCCACATTCAAAATTATGCCGTTATATCCTCTAATACTCTCCGCAATCCGAACGACGAAATCATGAAAGCTCAGATTGGATGAGAAAACTAAATAAACATTAAACAGTAAAAGTTTTGTTGATGAAGACCTTCTACAGCAAGCGGAGACAAATCTTCATCTACAGCAGCAAAAGCAAAACAAAGCGATATCCAAGTAATAAGAGTAAAGAAAAAAATTAATTTTGATGACGAAATCCGACAACAATCGAAACTTAATCTTTGATGTGTCGTTGTGTGGTGTATATTTTTATGATTCAAGTTTTAAATTTATATTTTGCCGACTAAACCAAAAACTACACTTTAACGGGCAGTATACCCGATCGGTGGTAGTTTCGTGGTAAGTAGGGTGTCGAACACTTGAAGCGATGTTAAATCTCTCAATTTATTTATATTTTGGTTATCTAATCTAAGTTAATTCTAATCTAAGTCAAACCTATGCTAATCCTATGTTAGCTCTAATCCTAATTCTAACAGGTAAATGGGGGGTTTCAGCCTAAGAGACTGGCACGGTTTGGTTGGTGACTACAATCAATTCAAGGCACTTTAACCCACGCAAGTAAATTAACAGAGGATAAAAGAGCAGTAGAGACAAATATAAGAAAACCATATTAACCATTATTAATCCGATTAGAACGTTGGTTTGTTTATTAAGTGTAATGATTTCTTCTCTCGAGGTGGCATATCATTCTTAAGACTTAGGCATTACATCATCCTAAGACCTAGACACATTAATTCTGTCACAATTAAAGCATCCGCGTAAAGCATCCTTATTTGCTGATTATAATCTATCTTAGGGATTAAAGCAATGGTGATCTTGTTAAACCCTAGCTCATAGAGACTTTACCCACTTACTACTTAACGGCAATTTATACACTAGTAGTCCACTTGTCCAACTATCCAATGGAATTAGAACGTTATTTGTTGAATTATATAGGTTCACCTGCTAGTCAACTTGTTCACTAAACCAAAGGCATTATCTGATTAACTAGTTAAGCCAGAAGCGTATCCTTAGCACGGATTTAGAAGGACAATATTTGTGATCCTATGATTCTAGATGTATAAATCACTATATGGAGAGCTATCCTAGACTCTAGAATACTTGGTCCGTATCACTAGATCCAGTTAAATGATAGGTCGCATACAAAAGCACGTAAACAAGTATAAATTGATAAACATAAACAAGCATTCAACGATAAATCAAAAAATCAAGATAAACGATACCAAACATTCAGATCTTCATAATAATGGCTAATACCCGAAGGTATTAGCCTTCAAACATCATAATAAATACAAAAGCAATTATTTAGCCAAGGAAAACTAATTGAGTTAACGAATGACACTAAAAACTGAATGATTACTAAAGTATATGGAATTACATATTGTCTCCTATAGAATTGATAACGTTGCTCGACCTCTTCTGCTCTTTTTCTCCTCTGAAAATTGACTTTTATGGTTTAGGTATCGAGAATATGATTTAGCACACTTAAAACTCATTTTTGAGTTTTAATCGAATTTATATGTTTAGAGTAGTCGGAGTGTAGTAATTTATTATAGCACTCCTAAAATTATCCGTTTCTTAGAGCTTTTCATATTTAACTCATTTCGGAAGTTACTGGTTCGACTACGTGCATTATCCAAAAATTTAGATACAACTTATTGTAGTGGCCTTTCTTGCGGAGTAGGGACCCACAGCTTGAAATCCTTCTCCAGAATCTTCACATACTAAATATTTACATACAACATATTAGGTCTTTAACTCTTGGATACGGTGAAATTTGACTTTGTTTCTTCGTGTCTTTTGGAACGAGTGCGGGCACAGCATACGCGTACTTCCCCTTGACATGGAATAATGTAGTATTGGGTAAAGTACATAAATCATTACATCTTAACAATGCTTCAGATTTAAGCTCACAGAATGACGACGCCATTTTCTAAATATTCACCAAGTAACTACCTATAATATCACTGCGATCTCTCACAATATAAACAAATTAATTTAACATTCTTTGCAATTAACTATATCAAAATGGCGGTTAAATAACATGAGAACTAAATATGCAAAAAGACAAATATAACCATTATTAGATGTTCATCAAATAAAACCACCCACTTGAATCCAACTTGTCCTCAGTAAGCCTCTTCAGAGTTTATAAAAATGTATCCCTAAAGAGATATTTTTACAATAAAGCTTTATATTGATCTATGCCAAGATACAAACCAAACACCCAAAAAAATACAAAAAACCACAAAAGAACAAGTTCCTCACCAAATAGAAAAGATGAGCACAAACATCAAATCACTCAAACTAGATCTATTAGGTAACATTCACTTAATTGCTCAATTAGCTCGGAATAATATTAAATATCCGAAAAGACGAGTATTACAAATATAAGCTTGGCAGAGTACACATCTCCACCACTAAAGCCAAGAGTAACAAGTTAATAAAGGTAAATATGGGAGTTTTTAAATGATAAGTAAGGGTTGATCATTGTATTATATATCACCAGAAGTACAACTCCAACCAGGCAGCAGAATCACACATACATGCCCTAAAGACTGAATAGACTTGTGTTATTCTGACTCACATTGTACAATATAATGGAACATCCTCAATTCTCGAATATAACCAAACGGTTTACAGGATGGAGAATGATATAGGGTAGGGAAGAGAGGTAAATTGTTGTTAAATAAAAATACAAAACAAATAGATTAAGACTAAGATACAAGTTGCTAGACACTTTTTCCCGACCATTAACATGATAAAGACACAAATATTTACAACGTCATGATCATATATAAAAACAACAACCTAAGTTAGCGTTCCCATAACGGTCAACTTTCCAATCACCATACTTATACATACTCCGATAAGGAAATTGGCGATATCTTTCTCTTGAGTTCAAATACTTACGTCATCGATTTGTAAGACTTATCAACGAATAATTGATCATTCGTGTAATTCCTTCGGTAACGCTCTTGCGAAACGATTATCTTCAAACTTTCTTTCTCTTTTTTTTTGTTGCAATTCACATTTTTTTATTTTTTTTTCATACTAGCTGTATAGCGAACTCGAGTAGTTTTCAACCATCATTCACGATAATAATAATTCGGATAATTCTTTTCGATAATTTCTTCATTCTTCGGACGACTTACCATTAATTGCGATGGTAGTAAAAAAATACATGATTTTGACTATAATATACATCCTATTTGCGATGTGCAAATTACCAACCACACCAAAGATAAAAATTGACACTGAGAATCAGGAAATATAAACCTTATACACTTTAAGACAACAAGCAACTGTAAATTAAACACTAAATCTAACATTGGTAAGGTTAAGGTGTAAGGGTGAACGACAACAATAATTGTTGAAATTCCTAAAGGATTGGCTCTACGGGTTATTCTAAGTGGATCTTCACTCTAAAGGAGAGAGTGAAAAAGGGTTTATACTGGAGGTTAACTAACCGATGTAGTTAGTTAATAAACAACAAGGATAGGCTTTTTGAGTATAATCCTAAAAATTTACCAATTTAAACAAGTTACTCCAATTAAATCCATAATACTCATTATTGTGGTCTCTAGTGATATACCAAGCCAAGTTCTAAAGTCTACTACATTACCGGCACACTTATATTTTTGTGGAATTTGGGTAAACATTTAGAAACGGATAAGGCTAAATTCTTACAATATCCGACACAAGGTTATTTGTGTGCGGGTTATGGTAAATAAAATTTCCATAGTAATTTCCCAAAAAACAAAATTTAAGCGTGAAATTTTTAATTTGAGCAAAAATTAAGCATTTAGTGTTTAAGCATTTTAGTGTGAAAAATAGGACAAGTATCATTCTAATTCCCAACCCCCACTTGAATTATACAACGTCCTCGTTGTATAGTTAAAACATTAAAAATGCGGGAATTAAAAAGAATTAGAATGAGAAACTCCCCTGATATATGCTCGGTAGATTCTCCATGTAAGTTTGTTGAGCAAGATTGTGTGTTGAACAGCCGTCTTGAAGTTTCAAGACTTCAACACATTAAGATCTCCAGATTTATAAATTCTCTACCAATATTCGTCGATATTTCTTTTACGAGGTCGTGTCTGGTGAATACGCCGTATCATGTGAATGAATACGCCGTATTGCCAGAACTGACAATAATATTTTTTAAAGTGCATAAAAAAGTAAAGATTGATAACGTCCAGACAATCAATATGCCATATGGTATAGAGCGGATACGCCATATTGATGTCTAGGAAGACAGACTCGATAAAATTAAATAACAATCCGGGTTGTCTCTCGGGAAGCACTTTTGTTTCCAGCAAAGTCTTTAAGTTAGACTTGTCTTCTAGCTTTTCCTCATTCGGTGCGCGTAACTTTCCATCCGTTGTCCTTTTTCTAAAAAATTTCTTGGTAGATCTGGGATACACTATCAACGTTTCTTTCCCAAGTATTATATTCACATCTTCTTACAACAATATATTCTTCGTTTGGTCCTAGCGAATATTTTATAGCTTCAAACATTTCGGTTTTGCAAACCTTTTTATTAGGTTGCTTGTCATTCCAATTATCGTCTTTACGCTTCAATTGCCCATGTCCATTCTTTTCTTTAATATCGCGTATGTCATAGGCTTTGAAGAATGAATCAGTAGCATTGTCAGGTGGGTTTTCATATTTAGATTCCTTCCTTTCAATACTGCTAAATATACTGTTATCCACATATCTCTTATTCTAATTTTCATTCATCCATGAGTGAAATAACACCTTTTTAGTTCTTCCATCCATTTTCTTATGGTTTTTGAATGACGTGTTACGTTTGATAAGAATTCAAGTGGATCAATCCCCTAGTTATCTCCTTCGTCCAACATTTCATCTTCTCTATTGTATGATTCGGGATAGAATCTATAGAAGAACTTCTCAACAAATTCCTCCCGAGTGGTGATTTTTCCATCTCCCTCACTAATCCACCATTCTTTAGCATCATCACCCAACGAGAGAGGAAAGACTTTCATTCGTACTTGATGGGAATCCACGCCAAGAATGTAGATTAAATCAACCATTTCAAGTACCTTAGCAATGTGATCCACCACGTCTTCATTATACGTTCCGTGATATATGTTCTTTCATAATTCCACCAAAAATTCCTTGCTGAGTTCAATGTTTATGTTGTTAGTAGTGATAGAAATATTTGATTCAGTTGGAGCTTTTTCCGTTGTGATAACCGGTAATTTGCCCAGGGTTAAGTATTATAAGATATTGTAATTTGGTATTTTGAAGTCTTTCGATCTTGTCAGTTTTCCTGATGAAAGCTAAAAAGTTGACTTCTGTGGACTATTTTTGCGTAAAACAATTTTGGTTTAACCAAGAATTTGATGGAGTTTTGAGTTCGTAAGTGAATCGATTTTGATTCGTATTCTGTTTTAGAGTGGTTTTGAGGTTTTTAGTGCTTTCCGAGAAGTTTTCCCGCGTTTAGCGAAAAATTATCACGCAGCGCGTACCGGCACGACAGTTTATTCGAGTGTGAAGATTTAATGAATTTGGGAATGTGTTAATGAGTTTATTTATTTAATAAATTCATAATGACAAAATAACGTTGGTTTAAAGCATAAATCGTGGGTGTGAGATTTGAAAGTTATCAGGAAACGGTTGTTTTCGTGAAATTCGGTAAAAGACTGTAACAGTCGTGAAAAGGTGAAATTTTGGTTGAATATAAGTTTTCAAACCCTATTTTGTGGTTTGAAGTGTTTTTAAATGGATGATCAAGGTTCGGTTGAGTTTTGTCAAAAAATCATGTTTTCGGTCTGGAGTCGGCCGGCAACGGCTCAAAATGGATTTTTGTAAAAATTTAATGTGATAGGTGTTGTGTGAATAACCTAGGTTTATGGAAAAAATTTTAGGAATACAAAAATCCTAGGAAAGTATCGGTCACTCCATAGATAACTGCAGTTAGCTCGTCAAGTTAATATTTGGAAACTTACTAGGATAGTTAGCTAAAGCCCATGGAGAAACCCATGAAGGCCCAAGCCCATGTCCACATGTAAGTATTAATACACCTCTCCATGCCTTGGAGAGGTAGTTGGTTGTTCATTATTCATACTCATAATACAAGTTCTCTTTTATGTTCTTTCTCTCTTTAAAATGTTCATCCAACAACTCTCTCTCTAAAACAACTTTCTTCCTATTTCCTTGTATGTTAACTTGATTGTTCTAAAATTGGTATCAGAGTCATGGAGTGGTGTGCTTAGATTTTGTGTTTACTTGTTTTGATTCGTGTGTTTTACCTCAAAAAAGGCCCCGTCTTTTGATTTTTTCTTGTTTTCTAAGCTTAAATTCGACACTAAAAGATCATCTACATAGGTAGCTTTGATCTAGTATCCTTGGATATAGGTGTGTGTGCTTAGATTCATACGAAAATCTCTTATTTTGTGTCATTTTGGGTTCGTTAGCTTTATAAAGGTCAAAATCTTAATTTTAAATTTTTCGGCTTAAAAACCTTAAAGTTTTCATTTTTCTTGTCCCTATAGGCTTAGCAACACTTTTGGTACAAAAATTTTCAGAAAACAATCGTCAAAAACGTGTCTTTTTAAGTTTTGAAAAAGTGGGTTTCGTGAGACAACCGATCTAGTTATTTTTTTCAGTAAGTACCGATCTAGTCTACTTCAGTGATAACCGAACTAGTTAGTTTTCAGTGAGTACCGATCTAGTCTACATCAGTGATAACCGAACTAGTTATTTTTCGGTGAGAACCGATCTAGTCAGTTTTGTGAGACAACCAATCTAGTTGTTTTTCGTATAACAACCAATCTAGTCAGTTTTGTGAGACAACCGATCTATTCATTTTTAGTGTGACAACCGATCTTGTCATTTTCGAGAGACAACCGATCTAGTCATTCTCAAAGACCACCGAACTAGTCAAGTTTAATAGAAACCGAACTAAACAAATCTCAAGACTTAAAAGATAACCTTAATTAAAACACAATTTCTTTCTACCACCGTTCGATCCGACAATAATCTTTTAACATACAAATTTCTCAATGACGACTCTTGCTGACAAAGCAATTCTTTCGGGTGCTGACAATCGTCCACCTATGTTGGAAAAAGATATGTATGATTCTTGGAAAAGCATAATGGAGCTATACATGATGAATAGACAACATGGATGAATGATCTTTGAATTCGTTGAAAATGGTCCACTCATCTGGCCTTCAATTGAGGAAAATGGAGTGACTAGACCAAAGAAATATTCTGAGTTATCTGCTACGGAAGCAATTCAAGCTGATTGTGATGTCAAGGCAACAAATATCATTCTCCAAGGACTACCACCAGAGGTCTATGCATTGGTTAGCAATCATAAAGTCGCCAATGAACTTTGGGAAAGAATTCAACTTCTCATGCAAGGAACTTCATTGACGAAACAGGAAAGAGAGTGTAAGCTTTATGACGAATTCGATAAGTTTGCTTATAAGAAGGGGGAAACACTACGTGATTTCTACTTGATATTTTCACTACTACTCAATGACATGAACATCTACAATATGAAACTTGATTAATTTCAAGTGAACACCAAGTTTTTGAATACTCTTCCTCCTGAGTGGAGCAAATTTATGACATATGTCAAATTGGTTCGGGATTTGCACACAACTAACATTGATCAACTTCATGCTTACTTGGGACAACATGAATTTCATGCAAATGAGGTTCGTTTAATGCATGAACGCAACTCAGATTTGCTTGCTTTGGTTGCAACCCATCAGATGACCCAGTCTCCTTATCCAACTCATCAACACTCATACCAAAACTCTCAATTTCAACCACAAGTTTTACTATATCAATCTTCACAGTATGGATCACCTTATCAGTCTCAACAATACTCAAGCAATCAATCATCAACACCTCTTTCAATCACTTATCCATCCAATGATTATCAATCATCAGTTCACCACAACGCTTATTCTCCACCATCATTAATCCCTCAAATTGAATATGCTCCCACAGTTAACCAACAACAACAACAACCTGAATATGCTGAGGTATACAATCCTGATAATGTGTATACTAATATAATAAATCAAGTTGTGCAGGCGATGCCGTCTTCTAAACAATCGAATGTTGTGAACCATTCAGAGACTGAAATAACCAGTGATAGCAATATCATTCCTTATTCTCAGTATGTGATTGAATCACAACAGGCAGCTGTTCAAAATTCTAACTCTTCTGCACAACAAGATGCACTGATATTATCTGTGATTGAACAACTAAAAACCCAAGTAGTTAATTATACCAAGATAAATCTGGACAATAAAAGTGTCAATGATACTTTAACTGCTGAGCTTGAAAGATATAAGGAACAAGTTAAAGTTTTGAAAGAAGGACAAAATGTTGATTTAAAGAGTAAAGATAACGTTTCAGATTCATGTGCACAGTCTGTAGAGATTGATCATCTTAAACAAACTCTTTCAGAACATTTAAAAGAAAAGGAATCTTTAATGCAAACGGTTACTCTTCTCAAAAATGATTTTAAGAAAGAAGAATCTAGAAACATTGATAGGGAAATTGCTTTAGAAAAGAGGATCAAACAGCTAGATAATATTGTTTTTAAAAGAGATCAATCCGCACAAACTGTTCACATGTTGACGAAACCTCAGTTTTTCTATGATCATACCACTAAACAAGCTCTAGGTTTTCAAAATCCTTTCTATCTAAAGAAAGCTCAGCAGTTGGAACCAAAGCTTTATGATGGTAATGTCATTAAGAAAACTAATGCCATTGTGATTCCTGAATCCTAAGAGACCTTAATGCTTGCTGAAGAGAGTCGTTCAAAAATGATTTTAAAACAAAAGGATCCTATAATGTTAGAAAAGAAAGTTAATACTACACCAGTCGATTATGCTGTTCTTAACCAACTTTCTTAAGATTTTAAAACATGATTTGTTCCACAAACTGAATTATCTACTGAATAAGCCTTTTGGTCTCAAAACTCTATGAATTCTCTAGAACCCACTCTTTCTAGTAGACCCACCAAAGTTGAGGTTCCAAAAGAACTTCCTAAAGTCAGCATGGTTAATACGAGTTTGAAGAAACTTAAACACCATCTTGCTGGTTTTGACGTGGTTGTCAAAGAAAGAACCACGGCCACAGCTATCACTGAGGGCTCGTGGGGGTTCGAACATACAAAAGCTTATTTTAGGGATGAAATAATTTCATTTATAAAAGCTCTGAATGACTTATTTAATACATTCGATCAATATTTGATTGATGAACTTTTTGAAGTCTAAAATGTCTTTCATCAAATGGAACAGGCTGTGGAACAACATCGTTTAGAGTCAAAAACATTTGAAGTTAAAATGAATCAAGTTTTGAACGAAAACGAACGACTCTTGGAACAAGTCATTAACAAAGATATTGTGAACATAATTATGAATTCTTCTGTGGATAATGCTTCTGTGAATGTGCATGAATGTAAAAAGTGTCTCAAACTTGAGACTGAGCTTCTCAACAAAAAGGATTTTGTTAAAAAAGAGATTTATGATAAAAGACTTACGATAAGATAAACTGTTCAGAAGTTTTACAACTCTTGAAAAACATTGCATCTCTTTAGAAGTTGATTCTCAACTTAATCAGGAAAATTTTCAAATAGATAATTCTGTGTCAAATCAAAGTGCTCTAAGTTTTGATCAATATTTTGAATTAAATTAATTGAAAGCTCAGTCCCAAGAGAAAGACACGATCATAAAGAAGTTAAAAGAGAGAATTAAATCTCTAAGTGAAAATATGAATGAGGATAAGATTAAAAAGGACTTAGAGGAGATTGAAACAATAAATATTGAATTGGATCATAGGGTATCAAAGCTTATTGATGAGAATGAGCGTTTGAAACAGACCTATAAGCAACTTTATGACTCAATTAAACCAGCACATATTCGATCAAAAGAACAATGTGATGATTTAATTAATCAAGTCCATCTAAATTCAGTAGAAATTTCTGATTTTAATGCTAATCTTCAAGAAAAAGTTTTGGTAATTACAGCTCTCAAGGATGACTTAAGAAAACTTAAAGGAAAAGCTTTAATTGATAATGCTGTTATGAAATACACTATTGATCCAGAGATGCTTAAGATTGATGTGGAACCAATAACCCCTAAATTGTTGAATAAAAGACAACTCACTCTGCCTATATTAAGCATACTCAGGAAGAAGCTGCAGTTCTTAGGGATCTAGTTGAACATGTTAAAGCTAATTATCCACTAGACCATCCCTTAGAATCTGCATGTAGGTATACTAAACGAATTCAGGAGTTGCTTACAAACATCAGTAAAACATGCCCTAGTATCAACAATTCTGGTGAAAAATTAGTGGCTGTGACCCCAAAGAACAAGGACAAAAGAGTTAGATTCACTGAGCCCGTCACATCCTCAGGAAACACAATCACAAAAATAGCCTCTACATCAAACCTAGTTTCTAACAAACCTATGTTGTCTTCTACAAGAGTAAAACCGTCTACTAGTGCTAACAGATCACAGCCTTCAGGAAATACAAAGAAAGATAAGATTCAGCAAACACCAAGTAGTACTCAGAAGAATAAAGTAGAAGCCCACCCTAGGAAAGTTAAATCTAGTTTGAAAAATAAAGACTGTGTTGTTGCACCTAAAGGAACTGCTAATGTGCAGCATTCCAAGCTTAATGCGAATTCTGAACTTAAATGTGTTAAGTGTAATGGTTGCATGCTTTCTGATAATCATGATTTGTGTGTTCTTAATTTTATCAATAATGTGAATGCTCGTGTAAAATCTAAATCTGTTAAGAAAAGTTCAAAGAGAAAAGTTTGGAAACCAACAGGAAAGGTGTTAACAAATATTAGATATATCTGGAGACCTACTGGTCGGACCTTAACTATAGTAGAAAATACGTGCCCTTTAACTAGGATTACCACAACTACTGAAGTGCCCCTTAGGAAACTAACTGCTCTAGAAAATGAAACACCTAAGCCTGTTGTAACATTGGTTTACTCAAGGAAGCCTAGGAAATCTAAAACTAATGTTCCTGTTAGCAAATCTAAGGTTCTTAAATCTGTATCTGCTAACAAAAAGGAACCCAATCAATCTTGTGGATCCATAGTTTTCGATGTTCCATCTTCCTCTCTTGATGAATGCATGTCGTCCAAATTGTTCTTTGGTATTTGGACTCCGGCTGCTCCAAGCATATGACCGGAGATCGCTCTCAGCTCACCAATTTCGTCAATAAATTTTTGGGTACAGTCAAATTCGGAAATGATCACGTGGCAAAGATATTAGGATATGGTGATTATCAGATTGGGAATGTTACGATATCAAGGGTTTACTACGTAGAAGGACTTGGAAGTAACTTATTCTTCGTTGGGAAATTTTGTGATTCGAACCTTGAAATGCTTTTCGTCAACACACCTGCTTCATTCATAATCTAGAAGGTGTCAATCTATTGACCGAATCTCGAGGAAACAATCTGTATACTCTGTCTCTTGGAGATATGATGGCGTCCTCTCCTATATGTCTCTTGTCAAAGGCCTCAAAGACTAAGTCCTGGCTATGGCACCGACGTTTGTCTCATCTGAACTTTAGTGCAATCAATCACTTAGCTAGACAAGGTCTTGTTCGGGGTCTCCCTAAGCTAAAATTTAAAAAGGACCATCTGTGTTCTACTTGTGCAATGGGCAAAAGCAAGAAGAAACCTCACAAACCTAAATTTGAAGATACCAACAAAAAAACTCTATCTTTTGCACATGGATCTTTATGGACCAATGCGTGTCGCAAGTGTTAATGGAAAGAAGTACATCCTCGTCATTGTTAATGATTACTCTCGCTTTACATGGGTTAAGTTTTTAAGGTCAAAAGATGAAGCTCCAGATTTCATAATCAAGTTTCTCAAGATGATCTAAGTACGGCTTAAAGTGCCTATCCGACGAATCAAAACAGATAATGGAACTGAATTTGTTAATCAAACTTTGCATGAATATTATGAGAAGGTTGGCATCTCTCATGAAACATCTGTTGCTCGCTCTCCATAGCAAAATGGTGTCGTTAAAAGACGTAATCGTACGCTAATTGAAGTTGCCCGCACAATGTTGATTTATGCAAAAGCTCTGTTATTCTTATGGGCAGAAGCAGTTGCTACCGCATGTTACATCCAAAATCGTTCCATCGTACGTCTTCGTCACGAAAAAACACCATATAAGCTTTTACATGACAAACTTCCTGACTTATCATTCTTCTATGTATTTGGTGCACTTTGATATCCGACAAATGATAGTGAGAACTTGGGTAAGTTACAACCGAAGGCTGATATTGGTATTTTCATTGGCTATGCACCCATAAAGAAAGCATTTCGAATTTACAACCGACATACCAGACGAATGATCAAAACAATTCATGTAGACTTTGATGAGCTGACTGCGATGGATTCTGAACACAGTAGTTCAGGACCCGCACTTCATGAAACGACTCCTGCAACAATCAGTTCAGGACTCGTGCCAAACCCTCCTCCTTCAACACCATTTGTACCACCTTCAAGAATTGATTAGGATCTTTTGTTTCAACCGCTGTTTGATGAATTACTCACTCCTCCACCTAGTTTTGATCACCCAACCCCTAAAGTAATTGCTCCAATTGCTGACGTAGTTGCTCTAGAATTTGATGCATCAACCGGTTCACCTTCCTCAACAACAGTTGACCAAGATGCACCATTACCTAGTAACTCTCAAACAACACCCGAAACTCAATCTCCTATCATTCCTAACGATGTTGAAGAAGACAATCATGACTTAGATGTTGCACACATGAATAACGATCCGTTCTTTGGTATTCCAATTCCAGAAGTTCCTTATGATCAATCTTCATCAACGGATATTATTCATACAATTGTGCATCCCGATCACCAAATTTCTGAACACAATAGCAAATGGACTAAGGATTATCCACTTGAAAATATAATCGGTAAACTCACTAGACCAGTTTCCACAAGGATGCAATTACATGAGCAAGCTCTTTTCTGTTACTACGATGCTTTCCTTACTACTGTTGAACCCAAGACGTATAAAGATGCTTTGACTCAATCCTACTGGATCGAAGCAATGCAAGAAGAGCTCAATAAGTTTGAACGCCTTGGAGTATGGGAGCTCGTACCCCGACCAGATAAAGTTATGGTTATTACTTTGAAGTGGTTCTACAAAGTGAAGATAGACGAACTGGGAGGTATTCTAAAGAACAAAGCTCGGTTAGTGGCTCGTGGTTATCGTCAAGAAGAGGGAATTGATTTTGAAGAGTCTTTTGCTCCGGTTGCAAGATTAGAGGCTATACGGATTTTTCTCGCGTTTGCCGCTCACAAGAACATGGTCGTCTACCAAATGGACGTGAAGACTACGTTTCTGAATGGTAATCTACGGGAAGAGGTTTATGTTAGCCAGCCAGACGGGTTTGTGGATCCAGATAACCCCAATCACGTGTACAAGCTAAAGAAAGCTCTTTATTGGTTGAAACAAGTTCCACGCGCGTGGTATGACATGTTGTCTTCGTTCTTGATATCCTAAGACTTCTCCAAAGGCTTAGTGGATCCTACTCTGTTCATCCATAGGGAAGGCAAGGAATTACTTCTGGTATAAATATATGTCGATGATATTATCTTTGCTGCATCTACACCTGACCTTTGTGACTTATTTGCTAAAATCATGTGTTCAAAATTTAAGATGTTAATGATGGGCAAAATCTCATTTTTCTTAGGACTACAAATTTCTCAAAGTCCCAGAGGCATCTTTATTAACCAGTCAAAATATGCCCTTGAATCTTTAAATAAATACGGTTTTGACTCTTGTGACATAGTGGATACTCCCATGGTGGAGAAATCCAAACTGGAAGAGGATAAAGAAGGGAAAGCCGTTGATCTGTCATATTATCATGGCATGATTGGCACCCTCCTTTATCTCACAGCCAGTAGACCTGACCTACAATTTGCTATATGCATGTGTGCCCGGTATCAGGCTCGGCCTACCAAAAAGCACTTACATGCGGTCAAAAGGATCTTTCGGTATCTAAGAGGAACCGTCAATCAGGGACTATGGTATCCGAAGGATTCTTCGATTACACTAACAGCATTTACAGATGCGGATCATGCTGGTTGTCAAGATACACGCCATAGCACATCTGGTAGTATGCAATTCCTGGGAGATAGACTTGTAAGTTGGTCGTCAAAAAGGCAGAAAAAGCGCTACGATATCCAGTATGAAAGCTGAATATATTGCTTTGTCTGGTTGTTGTGCTCAAGTCCTTTGGATGAGATCACAGCTTACCGACTATGGCCTTGGATTCAATAAAATTCCAATGTACTGTGATAACAAAAGTGCTATTGCCTTATGCTGCAACAACATTCAACATTCCAGAGTATCAGCTGGCGGACATCTTCACTAAAGCCCTTGGCAGAGAAAGAATTGAATTTCTTATCAACAAGCTGGGAATGTAGAGTTTTACGCTAGAGACTCTGAAACAATTGGCAGATAAAGATGATGAATAGTGGTGGTACCTATTCAAATATCCTGTATAATATGTATATATATTAAAAAAACAATAAAAACCGAAAAGATTTTTCATTTTTAGAAATTTTTTATAAAATCAAAATACAAAAATATAAAATATATAAAACCAAAGAAAAAATTAAAAAAATTAAAAAAAAATAATTCAAAAAGAGGTAATAATGACATGTCTTCTAAAAATCGATAACATTTACGGTCTTAGAAATGTCATTCAATAATGATACGAGACTGTAAATGAAGTTCGAGCAGAAGTTCCAAATGTTTTCAAAACATGCCAAATAGCTTGCTATTATTTCAGATAGCAACCCGATCATCATCTTAAAGGCAAGTATTTCAAAAAGAAAACTTGACCTCCTAACGGGAATTTATTCTCGGGCATGGTCTACTTTATGACCATGCAAAGGCCTGTGTTTACTTTGCAACACAACCCGTACTTCCTTTATTCCATAAGTGTACGTGTCAGTGCGTTTATGTGTTAAAATAAGAGAAATCTTATTTTTATTGGTAAAAAGTTGTCTTCACGATGAATCAGTATTTTTTAGTAATAACAAAAAGATTTTCAAAGACAATTCGACCACTCAAACAATGACAACAGCTCTTTAAATAGAAAATGTTGGGAATTACGTTTTCCTAACTTAGTACCGACAGTATTAATAGTTAGTACTGATAGTTATAGTTAGTACTGACAGTACAAAATGTTAAGTACTGATCAGTTAGTTAGTACCGATAGTAGAAATTAGTTAGTACCGTTTAAGAGATATGTATGAGATATTTTAGGAAAAGATATGTACGCGTTTTGTAAGCCTGTTAGGGTTTATCCTTGGTCTATAAAAGGATCCCTCTTGGCATAGTTAGAGATACGAGCTCAATATATCTCATACAAAATCATATCTCATAGTTAGTAATCTGTAATCACTCAAAGCAGATTAATAGAAATTATTATTTAGTTTTTCATTGTTCTTCTTAGTACTTGTGTTAAGATTCCGCATTAACACATAGTATTCATAGTCAGTGTTTCTACATAGTCAACTGTATTTATACATCTTGGCTATCATCCTTAATAGGCTGCAGAGATCTATTCAACAAGGGACTCACAAGTGGTATCAGAGCCTGTGAGAAACTCTGAATAAGAAGAACAAACAATCTTTTAAAACGGTCTTTCAAAATAAGTCACGAAATAAACGGATAAAGTTTTTGATAATGACGGATCACAATTTCAAGGGGAGTTTATAAGAGCATTAGATGTCATTTGTTTCAAACTTTAGGGACTTATTTGCACTTTGAGACTTAGTGAATTCAGGCTTTAAACTACAGACGATCAATATTCCCAACACCTCGTAGATGTAAAAGACTTAGGATTGTTTGGAAATAATCAACTAGTTTTTATAGCCTTGAAGTTGATTCTCACGGAATAGAATTAAGCTTATCCATTCTTCGCACACGATCTCAAGTATATGTGTGTACTAGGTTTTGTTGATTCTGAGGTATCGAAACCAGCAAGGGGGAAGGAATAGATATACAAGAAAGATAATGAGTACACATGATAGAATTCATACCCTATTCTCATTTTAGGTCATTCCGGGAAGACAAGTGTCATAATCGCAGAGAAAATCAGTGTTTATCTTATTACTTTCGGGTGCACTATTTCAACTACATGGGGGTAGAGATATCTTGTGATTTCAAGTATGCATCATTTAAGATACTTGTGGGAAGTGTTGTAAGAAGATTTATTCTAAGCGTGAGTAGAATAGTTGACAAAAGAGGTACACAAAGGTTTGATAAGTATGATGATTCCTTAAATTAGTTAGTATTTTGCAGAAAGAAATGAGTACATCTGGGACTTAGTTGATTTAGGTGTTATCATTTCGACTACTTAGAGGGAATAATTATGACATCTTGGACTTAGTTGACTTTGGTGTTTCAATTTATATCATCTATATCATATAAGGAGAAATGTGGACATCCAGGACTTAATTGACTTTGGTGTTACAGTTTCGAATTAATTATGTACTTCAGATATCTGGGCTTTATACATTAAGACTGCTTGATGCGGCTTGCAAAAAAAAGTTTTGAATCTACTCAAGGATGGATTGCTGGTTTAGGGGGAAGCTAAGACAACTTCTTAAGAGAGACTACAGGGAAGACCTACGGCTGCTGCAAAGAACCATATGATTCTATCATATGATGTTCTCATTCATTAGGTTTAAAACCTTGTACCTATTTAATCTTAAGGGAATATATAAATGATGTAGTATACGACTTAAAATTATGCCATATATAGTGTTTGAGTATGAAATTTTTAAGATATTTTTGTAAATTCATTTTTTTAAGTAACATACTCAAGACACAATATAAATCCTCATAATTTGAGGGGGTAGCATAAAAATTGTTCCTATTGCGGCTTGTTAATATTGGACTTCTTTCCCCTGAGAAGCAGTTTTTATTTAAATCAATTGATATTCAAAAATATCAAGAGATTTAAATTTTTGTGAATGGGAAGAAAGTGATTAAATTTATGGCTAAGAATGTGATTTTTAAGATCTCAAGTATACGCTAACCCATATATATGCTAAACTCTTTCGATTAATCGATGCACATATAAAAAGGGAGCAAATGGTTACGTGTGGCAGAAATGTGGAAGTACCAAAGACCGACCATTTAGTTTACTGTATTAGAGTTACAAGGTGGTTAAGTTTAGGTATTCATTCCCATGATCCAGCCAGGAATACCGAAGGGATACTACCCAAAGCGATATTCCTATAGAGATAGTGTAGTAGTCCTTAGGTTATGGATACAAAAGTGAGAAATGTCGAGATTCGTTTAATGTTAGACTGAGATTGGAGCTATCTATTGGAATAAACACAAACAAGGCGTTAGTTATGAAAGTCTCGGTAAGCATTGAAGGGTTGAAGAATGGGAAAAAAGAAAATGTAAGGTAATGGGTGAAATGAAGAAGCTCACCTCTTTAAAATTAGGAAGAGAAATCGGGTCCAATACATAAACTGTCGGAAACACTAAGTTGTTTTCTGACATTGAAGATAGTTATGGACCCAGTGATGCTATACACAACCCTCCCTAGCCATTCAAGGTCTTAAACAGACTTTGTTTCATTTTCTCAGGGATGATTTAACGCTTTCTATCGGACTTTCTCACTTACTGAGTGGTTGTAGATATTGAAAAGGTAGAGTCTGCTCCTAGCCCTCAGATCACTAAAAAACCAAAGGCCACTTTGAGTCTAGAAGCCATGGAGATCATTCTATAAATCTCACTAGGACACTTGTAAAAAATTAAGCTTGCTTTGTCACAAATTTGTATAACAGATATATATAGTGGCTACGCATTATCATTGTGATTTTGCCAAAACATCCGAGTGATATGTAAATATTCACAATAAAGATGGAAATCCTGCTTGAGCCAACATCAAACAAGCTCATTGTAGGTGACTTGTGCGATTCTATATGAATCAAACTTGTGAAAACTAAAAAGAAACGATGGTGCGATTCTATAAGAATCAAACTTGTTCTAGGTTATGAATTGACGATTGATGATGAATTTTTGAAATGTTTAACACTCTCGATGTGTCACAAAACCACTTTAGCAAGTGACACGTCGATTGATTTTTAAATCAATTTTTCTATTTTATTTGGTGAGACAATAACTCACTGGTTCACTCTTATCGTGTTGTCTGCTTTGAGACGTTCCGATAATAAGAACATGTTGAGTTTGATAAATTTAATACATATGTGCTAGAAAGGTTTGATACTTCAGCTGGAAATCATGTCAAGGAGATTCTTCTTAAATTGAATCTACCTGATCACAGGTCGATCCTCATGGATTCGAAGGTTACTCCAACCAAATACGGGCGAATGACAAAGCCATATTCGTTCCCTCGCTTTATTGCTAACTGTTTTTATGCAGGATACTTAAAGATGGAGGTGAAGGTACCTGATTCCAGCTGACTCACAAGGTTCATAACCACATTGCTCATACTCTGACCGATTAACATCAAAGACATCATGAAAGCTCTTAGTACATGTTTCAAAACTTCGCTACTTCTCGGTACCGTACGTCTTTCTTGAAACGCAAAGTATTAAAGTCAAGAATTTCAAAGAAGTTTTCGTTCACTCTGAGAACGAATGTCTTTCTCGAAGTGCGAAGTGTAAAGTTAAGATCCTCAAGAATAGTGCATAATTTAAAGCTTTTCAAGTTTAGCACTATCAAGAAGGTCTTTTTTGAGCATGTGGTTCTAGAAGTCACAAGTTCACAAGATGGCAACGGTTATAAGATGGCGAAAAGAGATTATGCTTGGTTGATGGTCTCAAGATGCTCAAGATCACATATTCACTTACAAGTCAAGCTAAAAGAACAAGCTCGAGCCTAAAAGTCTATGATCACTACATTAATTCACAAGTTAAAGACTACCGAGCCTCACTGATCTATAGTTAAGAATAGGTATGCTAGTTTAAAAATATTTTGTAACATGGAGTGACCTCCTTTAGGGAGAGATTTGTTAAGGAATACAAAAATACTATAGGAAAGTATCGGTCACTCCATAGATAACTGTAGTTAGCTCGTCAAGTTAATATTCGGAAACTTACTAGGATAGTTAGCTAAAGGCCATGGACAAACCCATGAAGGCCCAAGCCCATATCCCCATGTAAGTATTAATACACCTCTCCATGCCTTGGAGTGGTGGTTGGTTTTTCATTATTCATACTCATAATACAAGTTCTCTTTTATGTTCTTTCTCTTCTAAAATGTTCATCCAACCACTCTCCCTCTAAAACAACTCTCTTCCTGTTTCCTTGTATGTTAACTTGATTGTTCTACAAAAATGATTTTAAACGCAATAAAAAAATAACTAAGTTCGGTTGACGTTCTAAATAGATGAAAATTGAGTTTTAAGTAATCCCGACGCAAAAAGGAAAACCCAAGACCCTCATTGGATGCTCATTTAGACGCTTAGGGGATAAGGAGACAAGAAGGCTATTTTTAAGCTAATATGTCCCATAGTACTCTTATAACCACCACCACCTCAAACATTTTTTGTTCATGCACCATTTGGAAATCAAAACACAAATTTTCTATCTCTCTTTTTCTACCTACATTCGGACGAACCACAAGGAAGAAAGAAACAAAGATTTTGAAGATTTTCTCAAGAACACGGGTTAAGAATAGATAGTGGGTTGATAGTTAGTAGACGGTGGTTATATAAAAGGTGTACGAGTATCTTCTTTTCGCGTCAAAACCGAACCAAGGTCGTCTAAACTTGTAAGTTTTCTAAACTTTGCTTAAAGTTGTACTTTTATGGCTATTATGGTGTTAAAACACTAGTTGTACAAGTTGATCGTCGTAAAAATTGAATCTTGGAAACGAAAAATGCAAATAAAAGGGTGTTTGTGTGTCGGCTTATAAAGAAGAAAAGAGAAAAGATTTAAAGTTTGAATATTTTGGTTGTTATGGTAAATTTTCTTTGTTAAAATGCTTATTTTGGGGCTTGTATTGAGTGTTGATTATTAAAAATCTAGGTTATAGCTTATTTGGGTTGTTTGGTTTTGATTTGGGCTTGGCCTAACTAAAGGGTCCTTTTGGTTGCTTCGGTCTGACACAAAAGTAGGCTTGGCCCACTTGGTTTTGGCTTATTGGTTTTGGCTTATTGGTTTTGGCCATATCTGGTTTTGGAGTTATTGGCTTTTGGCCTTATTGGTTTTGGCTTATGGTTTTGGGGCTTTGCGCTTAATTTTTGAGTTTTGGTTTCGACTTTTATTATATGCTTCTTAGGCTTATTGGTTTTTGAATTATATTATAAGATTATTTTGGCTTATTTGGTTTTTGGCTTATATTATAAAGCTTATGGCTTATTTGGTTTTTGGCTTATATAAAATATTATGAGCTTATAGCTTATATTTGGTTCAGCTTAATGGGCTTAAGGTCCATTAGGTTTTGGTTTATATTTTGGATTTACGTAAAGAGGTATGGACTAAGTTTTTGCCTATCGGCTAATTACTTAAGACCTAATGGCATAAGGCCCAATAACAGTAAATGAATTAGTGGACTTGTAATGGACTATTGTGATTTGGTTTGGACTAGAGGAGAAAAGGAGAGGGAAGGTCGTAGTAGGAGGGATTTTGGAGGATTTGGTATTATGGTGGGACTTGCCGGAATGAAATGGAAAATATGATGAACTATGAAATGAAATAATGAAAAAATGAAATGAAAATTATTTTGTTGCCTATGGAATGGAATATATAACTTTTTTTTAGATTTAATTTTATTAATAAAATTTTAGTTCTTTTTTTAGTTTATGTCTTAATTTCTAAATTGGATTTTTTAAAAACTGTTTGGTTTTTTGATGTGTGAAAGTATGTCCATATAATTTTTTTTGATATTGAGTTATTACATATTTTGTCGGAAAAGGGAGGAAGGGATATTGGGATTGTAGGTAAAATGTTTGGTTGGATCGTGGTGGTTATTTTCGTGTGGAAAAGTTAAATTGTTTGGAGGAATATATTTGGTTTTTTTTGAATGAAATGTATGGAATTAGGTTTGGAATTTGGTATATTATTAAATTTGGGGATGGCGGGGTATTAATAGTGCGATTTGGTGGATTTTTGTGGAGTATTATTGGGTTTGGGTTTAATTTTGGAGTGGGGGAGGTGGTATAAATGATGGAAAAGATAAAAATAAAGTATGTTTATTTGTTTGGGAATTATTTTTAAGGTTTTTTTTTTCGTTTACAACCTTGGGAAAAAAATAAAATAATAATAAAAAAAAAAAGAAAACAAAATAAATAATATAAATATTAAAAAAATATAAAACAAATACACATAAAAAAAAAAATAAAAAAAAAAAAAATAACGTATAATTGTCATATCGAAAATATCAAGTAAATTAAAGTCCTTAAAAAGTAAAACAAAAAAAAATATAATTATTAAAAGTCCTAATTTAGGGCGGGTTTCAATTCTTTTTAGGGGGGGGTCGCGCGTCATCCTGCCCGAAAATTTAATTGTAAATAAGAAGTTTTAGATTAGTAAACTTTAGATTTAGAAACTTTGCTTTCTTATATTTAATTATTATAATTTATATTATTTTCTTTTTATTTTTTAATCATCTTATAAAATTCATATTTTATTTTTTAAAAAAAAAAAAAGGGCTTTATAAATTAGTACAATCAATGCTTGATTTTAATAATAAGAGTTATTTTACTCTTTCAAAAGTTATTTGCAAGCCGCGTCTATAATACGTATAGAAATGGGAAAGAAAAATTGCTATTTTTTATGATACGATCTTTGTTCTGTTTTGGTTTGCAGCACGTACCCTAACATGTTCACTTAAATTTTGGAATAGTAGTTTAATAGTTTTATGTGTGTCGATTTCGATTTGAATATGAAAAAATAAAATAAATAAAAATATTAAAGGATTATAATTTTGATTGTGCGAGATTGTGATTTAAGTGTCAAGGTAATTATAATAAAATAATAAAATAAATAAAAAAAAAAAAAAAAATAAGAAAAAAAATATATGTAAAAAATAAAAAAAAAAATCAAAAAAAAATAAAACTATTGGGACACATGGACATATTAAAATATCGGTAGTCCAATTCCCAACCTCACCATTCACCAACCCCCACCAATTGTAATTTACCCTGGGTACTGTTTTATTTAGTCCAGGGGGACCAAAGATTACGTTTTCAGCAAGCCTGGTTTAAGTAAGACAAGGATAATAATAAAATATTTTTATTTTTTATTTTTTATTATTTCAAATACTTATTATGTGATATATTTTTATATTGATATTATTTTTTATATGTATTTATATATTTATAATTTATTTATGTAATTTGAGTTTTAGTTAGACAGTAAAGAGTTTTACAGCGTTATTTGTTGGTGGGTGTTTTTCTATCGGATACGAGAGTTTTGATCATTTTATTTGGTGTGTGTGAAGATGTTTTGCCGAGTGGTGTGTATGGGGATGCTGTGGTTTAGTTATTTTTACTTTTGACAAGAGTGTCTTGAGGTGATTGGATTTATGTACAAACTTTAGCCTCATAGTGTTGAGTAATCACAATATTTTCTTATTTATTTTTTGGCATAATTTACCATTCAAAATCCAATTATTATGAGGTTGATTAACGTTTCTTGAGTAAATGATAACGATTTTGGTTATAGGTTTCGTTTTCTGTGTGTTAACTATTTTGTAAAGTATTACGGCTTTTTTGGTATCGGTTTGTTTTATATAGAGGTTAACGAATTTTGGTGAAGACTAACGGTTTTGGTAACGGTTCATTTATGAGTTACGATTTGGTAAAGATTAACGGTTATTGGTATCGGTTTCATATGATGATTACGGCTTTCTGGTTTTCTTCACTTTTTTGGTTGTGTTTGTTCTTGTTTCTTATTTTTGTGGTAAATGATAACCGGTGGCTATGGTGTAGTTTGAAGGGTTAGGGGACACTGAGTGGAAGACAGGGTGGTTGAGAGATCGGAGGCGTTTGGGTTGGGGGGCTTAAGGGCAAGATAAGGGGGGAGGGGGGGTCGGAGGAGGGGGGTGACGCAGGAGTGTTGGTTTTTTTCGGTTTTGGGGGGTTTTAGTCGTTTTCTTAGCTGGTTGTGTTTTAGGGTTTTCTGTTGGTTTTCTTTTTTATTTTTGTGTGTTTTTGGTTGTTGTTTTTTGTTATTTGGTTGTGTTTGTTTTTTTTTTTGGACGGGTTTGTTTTCTTGTTTGTATGGTTGTTTTTATGGTTTGGATAGGAGGGGGGCTGCTGGTGGGGGGATATTCGTGTTTTCTGTGTTGAGTTGTTAGGGCAGGGTGGGGGAAGGGAGTAGGGGCGGGTTAGGGGGAGAGGAGATCATAGGAACAAAGGGAAGGGGGACTGGTGGGGTGTAGGGGGGGGGGATAGGGATGAGGAGGGGGGGAGAGGGGAGGGGGGCGGGAGTGCTGTGTACGGAGTTTTGTGTGTGTGGTTTGGTTATTTTTTTGTGAGTGTCTTCGTTTTTTTTTGTAAGGGTTTGATTGGTTTGGATGTGGTTTATTTAGTTTGCTGTTACAGTCTTAGGTTGTCGTTTGGTTTAGGAGTTAATTTGGGGTTTGGGTTGTAAGGGTTGTTTTTGGGGTTTTATGTGGTGTTTTATTTGTTCTTTGTGGGTGGTTTGTTGTTTTGGGGTGTTTTAGGTTTTTTGTGTGGAGGGTGGGTGGGTTTTGTTGGTGGGGGGTGGGGGGGGTTGTATCGAGTTGTTTGGTTAGTTATTTTTTTTTGTTTCTTCTACCAAAAACAATTTTATTTAAGCTTATTTTTTCTTTCTTTATTTTTTTTTTGTTTATTCTACCCTTTTGTTTATTTTCTATTTTTTTTAGTGGTAAAATGATAAAAGGGTTCATTATATGATAATGGTTTTTGGATGAAAAGTAAGGTTGATGATAAGGGAAAAGAGGAGGTATTGTACGGTATGAGAATCATTGGATGTGTGTAAAGACGAACACTTGTACAATAAGACAACTTTGTAAGAACATTAATTAAATGTCATAAATGTCTAGGTCGTGGCTAGGTACTGATGTGCTCTTGCATTGCTAAGATTATTTGTGATTTGAGATTGAGATTTGTGTTGTTTGCATTTTGCTATTGAGGTGAGTTCTCGTAACCTCACTTTTTACTGTTTTTCTGTTGGGGGAAAATGAAATTCAATGATGTTTGAGAAAGTTTTGAATTGAAAAACTGTGCGAAATGTGGTTTTGTTTTTGGGAACAAGGATATGTGCTTATTGCGACTGCTATGTGAATATTATTGTGTTGCATTGATTGTGTGGATCGGATGGGTAAGCTACACTAGTATTTGTGTGATTATTGGAAGCTGTATGGGTACGACCTACCTTAGTTTTTGTGTGGGTCATACATTGTTTAATGCTCAGTGGTAGGACCTTTAGGGCGTAGTGAATAAGGTTTTTGATGAGTGGTGATGCTTTGTTTGATTTACTTATTTTCACTGTCTATTGCGCTATTGTCAAGTGGGTTGAAATATTGGCACATCTTTTAGGTTTAGGTCAACGAACAAGCTCACACAACTTGATTGTTGACGTTTTCGAGTATCATTGTAAGGTGTGTCATTCAAGGTTTTGTATGATAGTGGAGATCAAAGCTGTAACCCAAGGGTATGTTCTTTTTGATTCTATTCTTTTCTAAAATGGGTCAAGATCCAACTTTCCTCTACTTTTGCGTTATGTTCTTATCATCTTTTTTTGAACTATTGATGTATGGGTCTTATATACTGGTACGTCGTCTTGCTGGGTGATGGGGATTGCTATGGCGCCGTGATCCGTTATTTATTTGAGTTCATACTTTTTAGTGAGACTAGTTCGGTTAATTTTGTATCTGTTTCACCTTCTCTGGGTAAGATAGGTTTTAATTATTAATTTTGTTACGTCATTAACTTGTTAAAATGTATGTAAAACCCAAGTTTCATTCTTGTAAATTGTAATGTGTTTTTTGTATCTTGTGCGATGATCGGTTTTCGTTGCATTCCCGTGTTCTCAACCAAATGTCGGGGTTTTTGTTTGTGTGAGATATTAGGTATCAATGAGCCAAGGTTATAGAGGAATTGCACGGTTTTATAAAATTAAAATAAAACGCAACTATAAACAAAAAGTGATGTCGATTTTTTGTAAAACCTCGAACATTGGCAGAAGTCAACTAGTCGAGCAGATTTGGTTGTTTTCATAAATAGCATGCTGCATCAACTATGCTTAATTATAAAGGACTAGGGAAATGAAGGGGTTAGTTTTCTATTAGATATTTTAGTGGAAGGAAGGGATGTGGAGTATATGTGACACACTGAAAATGAGGATGTAAAGTGATGAGAAAACACTTGGTATTGTTGAGGTTGAGATCATATTGATTTTAGGTTTGCATGTTGCTTTGTTGTTAGTAGTGTGCGATGCCTTGAGAATTGTAGTAAAAATGTCGTGGGATAGCATATGATGATTTGATGGATGTTTGGACGTGATTGCCTTCGTGTGTGCGTGCTACCATTGGAGTATTTTTAGTGGACTCGTAGTTATGTAGCAAAATGAATTGAAGAGTTATGCTTTTGTGGCTTTTATGTACTCTATGTGATTGACCAGTTGTGCATGTTCGGTATCGAACCTGGTCGGTGTTTATTCATTGTTCGTATTCTTCCCATATTATAATATATATTATAATATATTATATAATTATACTATTTAAAGGATAGTATGTTTATATACGGTAGAACTTCTAATTTTAAACGCTATAATGATTTGTATATGTAAGCATAATGATGCTGATAATTTCGATAATAATAAATTATACTTATACCCTTTTATCGTGTTATCACAGGATGTCTACCCAAATGTTTGTTGACCCAGAGATTTCCACCCAGGCTGACAGAGCTTAGAGCTCCCGAGTGCCCGTACCACTTCCTGAGGTAAACCAAATAAATCTTTAAAACTCAATCATCCTATTAGGCTCATTAGGCAGGCTTATTTGGTGGGACGGATTATAAGTTGGACCCGTTCGAGGACCCTATTGAGACTGAGTTACTCTCTAACTAAGTATAACTATTAAACCCAATACCTGAGTTTGAGTCACCCCACACGATAGCACCACCCACAACACCACCTGTGGGTAACTCCACACTTTGTTTACCAATTCTTCGTAGGACCACACGTAATGGCTATGGCGATGGTTGTGCCACTGCGTTGTCTCCCAGACCGCTCTACCAGTATGGCAGAGGTGGCAGTTATGTCTGATTCCACGTTCTGTAAGAGGTTTAAGTCCTCTTACAAGAGTTTGCCATCTTCGTCATCGTCATACCTTCCTTTACGGAAGTGTTATCAGGGTACGTCTAAGTTAGTATAGGATGAGGAGGAGGGGGATGACGAGGAGGAGGATGAGGAGATGGAGGAGAGTTTAGATCCTGACAGTGTGAGCGAGGACGCAGAGGATGAGGGTCCTACTGCAGAGGAATCCAAACCTTCACGTATTTATTATTATTAAAAATTAAGGATCCTCCTGCAGGGGGGACAAGGGTCTTGCTGCGGGGACGAGGGCCCTGGTATAGGATTGTGAGTCATGGTTCAGATGATTGAGAGTCGTGGTTTAGATGACGAGGGTCATAGTATGGAGTGTGGATGGACTTGGTTTAGGGGAGGAGGTAGGAGGTTGCTTACACCTCTCAAACCCAATAAAACCAGCCACCATACCTAGTAGGGTCAGCAGCTAGGCAGTTATGGTCTTTTTTTTTTTTTTTGTCGTTTTTTTGTTTTTTCTTTATTTTTTTTTTTGACCTAGACCTTTTTTCGTGTTGGGCATGCAACGTGGTGAGCGCGCCTTTAGGACTTGGGTATGAGGCGTTGAGGCGCTAAGAGTTAGCGTTAGAGGTGGATCAGGTATACAGTACGTTTGAGGTAGGACAGGGTTCTGGAATCAATCATCACAACCCCAAACAAGAACTACCTCAACCACAACCTACACTCTGCACCAGAGTCCGAGAGACCAAAGAGGATGTCAACATCTAGGCAGCCCATACTCACCACGTAGACAAGCTTAGAGGACGATATAGTTTACATTGATGTTCATGCTTACCACACCTATGCACCCTGCTCAGACAACACCATCACCCGGTGTGGTCATTTGGTTACTTTCCCATTTCTCAGCACCTTCTATATGTTTCTTTCACCTATTTCATCACCCATGATACCACTGACCGTACCATCGCCTGTAGCTACACCCGCTACGACTAAGACTGATTTTTTAAATTAACATACTCAAACACCATATAATTCCCTCATAATTTGAGGGGGAGCATAAAAATGTTCCTATTGTGGCTTGTTAATAATTGGACATTATTTCCCCGAAAGCAATTATATTTAAATCAATTGATATCCAGAATATCAAGAGATTTAATATTTTTGATAATGGGAGAAAATGTGATTAAAATATATGGCTAAGAATGTGATTTTTAAGATCTCAAGTGTACGCTAACCCATATATATGCTAAACTCTTTCGATTAATCGATGCACATATAAAAGGGGAGCAAATGGTTACGTGTGGCAGAAATGTGGAAGTACCAAAGACCGACCATTTAGTTTACTGTATTGGAGTTACAAGGTGGTTAAGTTTAGGTATTCATTCCCATGATCCAGCCAGAACCGGAGGGATCTACCCAGGGATATTCCACCAGATAATGTAGTAGTCCTTAGGTATGATACAAAAGGAGAAAAAGTGAGAATCGGGAATAATGCCGACTGAGATGGAGCTAACACTAGAATAAACCCAACAAGGTGTTAGTTATGAAGTCTCGGTAAGCATTGAAGGGGTTGAAGAATGAAAAAGAAATGTAAGGATAAAGGGTGAAAAGAAAGAAGCCCTCCATACACTTAGGCAGAAACCGGGTCAATACATAAACTGTCAGAAACACTAAGTTGTTTTCTGACATTGAAGACAGTTATGGACCCAGTGACGCTATGCACAACCCTCCCTATCCACTCAAGGTCTCTCAACAGACTCTTGTTTCATTTCTCAGGGAGATTACACGTATTTCTATCGACTTTCTCACTCCGAGTTGGTTGATATTGAAAAGGTAGCAGTCTGCTCCAGCCTCCGATCACTAAAACCAAAGTGCACTATTGAGTCTAGAGCCAAAAGAGATCATCCATAAATCTCACTAGGACACTTGTCAAAATTAAGCTTGCTATGTCACACAATGTGAATAACAAGATATATATTAAGAGTCCTACGCATTATCATTGTGATTTTGCCAAAACATCCGAGTGATATGTAAATATTCACAATGAAGATGGAAATCCTGCTTGAGCCAACATCAAACAAGCTCATTGTAGGTGACTTGTGCGATTCTATACGAATCAAACTTGTGAAAACTAGAAAGAAACGATGGTGCGATTCTATAAGAATCAAACTTGTTCTAGGTTATAAATTGACGATTGATGATGAATTTTTGAAATGATTAACACTCTCGATGTGTCACAAAACCACTTTAGCAAGTGACACGTCGATTGATTTTCAAATTAATTTTTCTATTTTAATCGGTGAGACAGTAACTCACTGGTTCACTCTTATCGTGTTGTCTGCTTTGAGACGTTCCGATAATAAGAACATGTTGAGTTTGATGAATCTAATACATATGTGTTAGAAAGATTCGATACTTCAGCTGGAAATCATGTCAAGGAGATTCTTCTTAAATTGAATCTACCTGATCACAGGTCGATCCTCACGGATTCGAAGGTTACTCCAACCAAATACGGGCGAATGACAAAGCCATATTCGTTCCCTCGCTTTATTGCTAACTGTTTTTATGCAGGATACTTAAAGATGGAGGTGAAGGTACCTGATTCCAGCTGACTCACAAGGTTCATAACCACATGCTCATACCTGACCGATAAACATAAAGACATCATGAAAGCTCAAGTACATGTTTCAAGACTTCCGCTACTCTGATACCGTACGTCTTTCTTGAAACGACAAAGTATTAAAGTCAAAGAATTTCAAAGAAGTTTTCGTCACTCTGATACCGAATGTCTTTCTCGAAGTGACGAAGTGTAAAGTTAAAGAACCTCAAGAAAG
This sequence comes from Tanacetum coccineum, assembly GCA_026074375.1. Lineage (NCBI taxonomy): Eukaryota > Viridiplantae > Streptophyta > Magnoliopsida > Asterales > Asteraceae > Tanacetum > Tanacetum coccineum. The sequence goes on from BQNB010008203.1 coordinate 48,919, forward strand.
ATGCATTATTAAAGCTTTTCAAGTTTACATATCAAGAAAGGTATGAGCATGTCGGTCTAGAAGTCACAAGTTCACAAGATGGCAAAGGTTACAAGATGGCGAAAAGAGATTATGCTTGGTTGATGGTCTCAAGATGCTCAAGATCACATATTCACTTACAAGTCAAGCTAAAAGAACAAGCTCGAGCCTAAAAGTCTATGATCACTACATTAATTCACAAGTTAAAGACTACGAGCTCAAGACTAAAGTTAAAGCATAGTATGCTAGGTTTAAGATTTTGTAACATGGAGTGACCTCCCTTAGGGGGAGATTGTTAGGAATACAAAAATCCTAGGAAAGTATCGGTCACTCCATAGATAACTGTAGTTAGCTCGTCAAGTTAATATTTGGAAACTTACTAGGATAGTTAGCTAAAGCCCATGGACAAACCCATGAAGGCCCAAGCCCATGTCCCCATGTAAGTATTAATACACCTCTCCATGCCTTGGAGAGGTGGTTGGTTGTTCATTATTCATACTCATAATACAAGTTCTCTTTTATGTTCTTTCTCTTCTAAAATGTTCATCTAACCACTCTCTCTCTCTAAAACAACTCTCTTCCTATTTCCTTGTATGTTAACTTGATTGTTCTACAAAAATGATTTTAAACGCAATAAAAAAAATAACTAAGTTCGGTTGACATTCTAAATAGATGAAAATTGAGTTTTAAGTGATCCTGACGCAAAAAGGAAAACCCAAGACCCTCATTAGATGCTCATTTGGACGCTTAGGGGATAAGGGGATAAGAAGGCTATTTTTAAGCTAATATGTCCCATAGTACTCTTATAACCACCACCACCTCAAACATTTTTGGTTCATGCACCATTTTGAAATCAAAACAAAAAATTTCTATCTCTCTCTCTTTCTCTCTACATTCGGACGAACCACAAGGAAGAAAGAAACAAAGATTTTGAAGATTTTCTTAAGAACACAGGTTAAGAATAGATAGTTGGTTGATAGTTAGTAGACGCGGGTTATATAAAAGGTGTACGAGTATCTTCTTTTCGCGTCAAAACCGAACCAAGGTCATCTAAACTTGTAAGTTTTCTAAACTTTGTTTAAATTTGTACTTTTATGGCTATTATGGTGTTAAAACACTAGTTGTACAAGTTGATCGTCGTAAAATTTCTAATCTTGGAAACTAAAAATGCAAATAAAAGGGGTGTTTGTGCGTTGGCTTATAAAGAAGAAAAGAGAAAAGATTTAAAGTTTGAATATTTTGGTTGTTGTGGTAAAGTTTCTTTGTTAAATTGCTTATTTTTGGGCTTGTATTGAGTGTTGCTTATTAAAAAGCTAGGTTATAGCTTATTTGGGTTGTTTGGTTTCGGTTTGGGCTTAGCCCAACTAAAGGGTCCGTTTGGTTGCTTCGGTCCAACACAAAAGTGGGCTCAGCCCACTTGGTTTTAGCTTATTGATTTTTTGGCTTATTTTCGAGCTTATGGTTTTGGCTTATATTTAAGCTTATGGCTTATTTGGTTTTCGGCTTATATTATAAAGCTTATGGCTTATTTGGTTTTCGGCTTATATAAAATATTATGAGCTTATAGCTTATATTTGGTTCGGCTTAATGGACTTAAGGTCCATTGAGTTTTGGTTTATATTTTGGACTTATGTAAAGAGGTATGGACTAAGTTTTGCTATCGGGCTAATTACTTAAGACCTTAATGGGCCATAAGGCTCAATAACAAGTAAATGAATTAGTGGACTTGTAAATGGACTAATGGATTTAGTTTGGACTAAGGGGGATTTTGTTGGACTTGCCGAATGAAATGGAAATTATTTTGCTATGGTTGGATAAAACATGTTGAAAGTATTGATTTTAATTTTGTCGGAAAATGTTTGGTTAGTGAAAAGTGTTTGGGATTAAGGTTTACAACCTTGGAAAAAGTCATATAGGCGCACGGGTCATGCCGAATTTTCGAAAGAAGTTTATACTTTAAAACTTTGCTTAAAAAAGGTAAATTTTCAAGATTTTAATAATAAAGAGTTATTTTACTTCAAAATTTAATGCAAGACGAAAGATATGTTTTTCTCGAAACCATTCTTAGATATTTAATATTTATAATCGTTGTGTCGATTTGATTTGAATGAATAAAGGATAATTTTTATAGGAGATTAAGTGACATGATAAAAAATATTGGACATGGACATATTGAAATAACGAGACGTTGTAATTACCCCGTTAGCCTGATAATAAGACGAAAATAATAATAAAATATTATTATTTTATTAAAATTATTAAATACTTATATATATATATATATATATATATCATACCGAGTACTTGTTTGTGTTTGACCATGATGCATACTAACTTGTCATACCACTATTACCTAAAATAGCCAATTTGACCATTGCAAGTCTAATTATTTGATTACGTCGACCTTTGTTAGGTTTTAGGGACGAAACGTGTTGTTAAAATTATCAAATTTGTTGAAAACTTAAGTAAATGATTTACTAGCAAATTTCGTCCTAACATAAAAATTTCCCTCCTTTTTTCAGCATTTTTCCCTCCTTTTTCCTCCTACCAGAAAAATAATTTACTAGCAAATTTCGTCCCTACCAATTTGGTATTATATTCCCTATTTAATGAAGTCTCAGGACTCAGATACTCCACCAACTGATTATTTATATTCCATTCTAAATATCCTGGCAACATCTTTAAAAGAACTTGATATTAGGGATGATTTCAAAAGCGCGCAGAACACAGGCTCGAGAAACCTATTCAACACAACTAAAAGTGCTTAATAACGACGACCTTTTAACTTAAATCTTAATCCGATTACCTATTCTGTGTATTCATCTGTTTGCAATCGTGTCTAAACAATGGCTAAGAATTATTACATCTCTTCTTTTCATTAAAACACGCAAGCAATATCATAACGTTGACCTCTAGTTGGTCTTTTTTGTTAGTCAAATGAGTATTTGTTTGAAGTGTTTTTGTGTCGTTGTTACGATCCCAGACTTAAGTCAAAAAATCTGCTATGGATAGGTCCTTCACTCTTGGCTCCACTAAAGAAGCTGATAATGTTAAGATCTTGCGGTCTTGCAATGGTTTGTTTTTGTGTGGTGGTTCGGGGATGCCTGTTTTTGATTACGTATATAATCCATCCACTAATTAGTATAAAAAGCATCCATATCCAGATTGCTCACTTGATAATTCACCTTATTATAGCAGTGCTAGATTGAGAATCGCCTTTGATCCTACAAAATCATCGCACTACAAATTAGTGGATGCTGGACGCATATTTTATGACATTGATATACAAATTTATTCTTCAGAGACAGACAAAGGGAGCCTCTGCAGTGACCGTTTTAACTACTTTAATTTTAATCATTTTGATAGTGCAATATATTGGAATGATAGGTTACATTGGCTAGAAACCAAGAATAGGCAGCTTATGCATTACAGCTTAAATATTGAAGACCTTGACCATCCAATTATGACAACCATACCAGACCTCAACGGGTAATGACTTTCCTCAAGTCTTATGGCTATATGGATCCAATGAAAATACTCATACAAATGTCTCACTTGTTACATCTGGAAGGAAAATTGTTTGAGTGGCGTGGGTCTTTGTTTCTTGTTTGTTTAGATGATTTTGGCTCTAGGGAGTTTACTATCAACGAGATGACGATGGGGTATGTTAGGTATATTTGTATTTATTAGTTCCTACTGGTAGGTATGTAGTTCCTACTGGTAGAGTAATTGCTACTGTTAGTATTAAAGTTCCTACTGGCAGGTATATAGTTCCTGCTGGTTATATTATTAGTTCTGGTAGAGTAACGTAGTGACTCTGGGATAAGTTCTAGTATGGATAGACATGAGAAGTAATAGATAGACTCATGCAAACGTAATTCTAGGAGAATTAGTTTAGGGTTTCATATCTATAAATGAAACCACACGGTTTAGGCTTGATAGACGATTGAACAATCAAGAAACAGTTTTACAATTAATAGAAAAGATCCATAAAGGATCAAAGTATTGTTTTTAGTAATTCTTCTTTAGCACTATTGTTTATTTTCCGCGTGAACAATAGATTGTTTTGTTAAAGTCTCTCACAGAGTTACTTTTGATTACATTAGTGCTCTATATCCTTCACAGGCTTAAAAGATCTATCTAGGGCTGAGACCTACAAGTGGTATCAGAGCCTGGAGAGAGTCTCTGTTGAAGAATAATTACTGTTCTTGCTCCTAAACCTTTACAATGACTTCACCGTATCCCACACCACCGTTTACTGTACCATCACCATCCGAATCTTCACTTTCTCCATACCAACAACATCCGAACCAGTATTTTCTGTGGCAACTACTGAACCTGTATTTGAGTCACAAACTTCCCACTCCGCACAACCCTCTCAAAATACTCAGCCTCAATTCCAGCAATATAATTCAACCACTGTTTCCAGCAGTAATGCCAAATTTCCTTATTTGAAGAAGGACGAGTATGAAACGTGGGCAATGAAGATGGAATATTGGATAATGAACAGTGATCACAATCTGTGGAACATTGTTCTTCATGGAAACAGCAGAAAACGGACCGGCAGAGATCCTAGAGGCAACATAATGATTCTTCCTCCTGTCACTATGGAAGAACAAATTGCTGTCCAACGAGAGACAAAAGCTAGAACTATTCTACTTCAGTCTCTTCCAGAGGATCACATGGCTGACTTTCATCATCTTGATGATGCTAAGGATATCTGGTTGGCAGTAAAAGCCAGATTTGGAGGGAATGAAGAGTCAAAGAAAATGAGGAAGTCAATGCTCAAGCAGGAGTTTGCAGACTTTAAGATATCTGAATCCGAGGGTTTGCACAAGGGATATGATAGGTTTCAGAAGGTGCTGAGTCAACTTAATCAAATGCAAGCAAGACCAGATAATGAAGACTGCAACATGAAGTTCCTTAGAGCTCTACCACCTTCTTGGTCACAGGTGGCAATCACCCTTAAAACAAAGGGTGGTCTTGATTTCTTAAGCTTTGATGATTTGTATAACAAGCTTAGGACACTTGAGATTGATGTGAAGGGTGGTTCTAGCTATGATTCAAGAGTTCCTGCTGCTCCTACACACTCAGCTTTCATTAGTGCTGCTAGCACTAATTCCAAGTGGTCAACTGCTGATTCCAAATGTCAACCTTCTTCTGTTAGCTATACCACTACTTCTTCCTCTGCTGATGCTTCAGGCAATGTTCTTGAAAATGTTCTTCACTCTTTTGTTGCTGAAAGTGATCCACAACAACAGATCACTTATGAAGACTTTGACCAAATTGGCAAGTTGGATTTGGAAGAACTTGACATCAAATGGCAGATGGCAATGCTTTCTGTTCGAATCAATAGATTTGAAAAGAAGGCTGGTAGAAAATTCAAGTTTAATAACAAAGATGCTGCCAGGTTTGATAAAAAGAAGGTCAGGTGCTATCAATGTTCAGAGTTGGGACATTTTGCAAGAGAATGTACAGGGAAGAAGGTGGATTCAAAGACAAGGTATTCTCAATTTAAGATCAAAGAACTGGATAAATCAGAAGAACCAAAGGCTTTGGTGTCAGTTGATTCAATGCTCAATTGGTCAGACCACGAAAGTGAAGATATGGAGAAAGGTGCTTCTGAAGTCTATGGGATGATTGCAGGATATGGGGATGATGCTGTTATTCCTGCTGTTGATGCTGCTGATGGAGTTAGTACTGATGGTATTTTTGCTGATGGTGTGTTTGTTGCTGCTGGTAATGGTTCTGATGGTGTTTCTGTTGCTGCTGGTGTTGGTGCTGATGGTGTTTCTGTTACTTCTAGTGATGCTACTGATGCTGAAACTCAATTTGCACTTATGGGGTTATCCCCTCAGGTACAATCTTGTCCTTTTGGTTGTAATTATATTTATACAGAACTTAAAAAGGATTTTGATAGTCTATAAGTGCAATATAAAGAGTGTTTTATCCATGTACAAGCATACAAAAGTTCACTTCAAAACTTAGAACAACAAAAGTCTTAGTACCAAAATAATCAGTTTGCTTTAGAAGAGAAAATTAGAATCTTAACAGCAGACCTAGGCAACACCACCAACATGCTAAAATATACTGAAAAGTTGAATGAACAGGCTAAAATTGATAATATGAATAACAAGGTCAAACTTGAGGAGTTTAATGCAAGATTTGATAAATGGAAGGAATCTTCCAAAAACCTAGTCAAGCTGATCAATAGTTCCATGTCCTCTAGATCAAAATTTGGTTTAGGATATGGAGACACTTTTGGATCAGATGAGGTGTTTGATCTCTCTGCACCTAGTATCTTTGACTCATCTCTTAAGGATGCTAGAGAAAAACCTCTCTATGACTGGTTTGTCAAACCTGTTGGAATGCATTCTGTTCCCCCCTATAACAGGAACATTCATGCCTCCTTCCAACAAGCCTGACATTGATGATACACATTTTACCTATGGTTCAAAGCCAAATAATTGTGTTGAATCTAACTCTGTATCTAATGATTTTGTCTCTTGTGATAACAGTGACAAGTCCTCAGACTCAGAGTCCACTGGCTTAGACAACTAACATCTATGCATCAAAATAAACCCAAAAGGACAAACGAAATTTAAATTTGAAAAAAAATACGTATATTAAGCTTGTAAATAAGCTAATAAGCTACGTATCGCATTTGGTTACTACCATAAGCCTCAAAAATAGTCCACAACATACGCCATAACACAAAAATAATCAAAAGTTGGAATTTTTATGGTGATATGTGGTGCCTTAGGGGCGGACGATCAAAGGCACACACACACACAAGTGTGTGTTTTATTTTTTTGAAATGAAAAGAAAATGAGTGAAATTATCTAGTGAATGGCATATATGTGTACCAATGCAAGACAAGGAAGCTAAAATCATGCCTCCTTGTTCCATTCTTGACCATTTGACCAGCTATGGCATCCAAGGGGTGTCGGGTTCTTCTTTTCGTGTCGGAATCACTTAAATACTCGTAAAACTCAACCGTAAAATTTACCCCAAAGTTAATTAGCATTTTTACTAGTGCTAGCATTACCCTTAATAAACCTCCTATAATAGCTTGTCAAACCTAGAAATCCCCTCAGCT
>BQNB010008203.1:60381-79307 GCA_026074375.1 Tanacetum coccineum
TAGACTCAAGGTACGGTATTTTACCTTAACAATACTTTTACTTTTGTGCTAAGAGGGAGGAGTGTGGTGGCTAGCATATCTCGCCATTGCCTACATGGCACACTCTCTCTCCTCTTTACTTGCTAGTCACCACACCAACTTATCAAGCCACTTCAAATTTTTTGGTATCTCGCCATGGTAGTGGCTCGGATAAAGACAAAAAAATTATCTTTTTTTTTCTTATTTATAAACGTATATATTTGTGTGTGAGTGGTGGGGCCAATATGAGGAGATAGGGGTGTGTTATGAGTAAATAGGTATTTTTGAGTGGGAGTAGGATGCTGATGTGGCAGCCTGTGGACCCCAAATGAAAAGATATATTGTGTCACCATACTCCTCCCTCTTAGAAGCATTTTATCTAACTCGGGGTTATAACTTTGTCTCAGAACTTATAAGGTACTAAATTCATCCCGTCTCAAAACCACATTAATAACCACACCTCGGCTGTGGCATCACTACAAGAAAAACGGGTTTTAGTGACAAAAATTGAGTGACGACTTTCTTTTTTGGTCACTATTCAGTGATGAATATAAGTTAGTTGTTGTGTAGAGGAGGTGGCTGAGCGTGTTCGGTTTAGAAAGGATTCGAGCCTCATTCTTTGTCACAACATTTTTTTTTCCACAAGTTTTACCAAAAACGACATAAAAGCCCCCACCATTTATAATATAACTAAAGTCTAAACCATGAACTTTATATAAAACAAACATTTATATCTTTCACATTTTTGTAGCATACCATTTATTATTATTACACTTAAATTTTTGTCTTTTGTTGTGGTTACTAGACACACGTCTGCACATGCCAACAATGTTGCATTACATCAAAATCGGGAAAAAAACCATTCTCATGAAGCTTAATCCATAATGGTGTACCTTATCGACAACATCACCTGATAAGGGAATGTTGTCACAATTAGAAGCAATGTAACTATGTTTCAAGAACGGGTCAAAGTTCATTACCATTCCAACATCCCTAATCCAAGTAGCCTAATCCTAACACCCACTATTGTAGAGCAACCTGATACGCTTATTAAGTGCACTCCTAGTTACATCATCTATCAGCTTCATTTGCCAATTTCTAACAAAAGAAATAAAAGGTCTTTCAGCGGATGGTTGTGATTGCATATCGAAACTACTTACCATAATCAAAATCCCAAAAAACAAATTCCGTTTGATTAAATCTATAAAATATGATAATCCCCAAGAAATGGGAATTAGGATTAATTAATTAAAATACGATTAAAGTTTGAAGTAATTAATATACCTACGATGCTAACAGTGGGACAGGAAAAATCGTCCGGAGCAGGTATTCGAATACATGTAACTGATTATTGACATTCTTCAAGACAACAAAAACATCTAATCAAAAGCGTGTTTTGAACATTGATTCAAGATCATACTCACGTAATTAAATTTTTTTATTACATAAAACCCTAAATTTCGAATGTTTTTTCATACCAACACCTGTAATTGGCATAATTATGAATTATTAAGAAGAAACTAATTTGAAGAATTAGAGCCAAAATACTTACATGAGATGTGAAGCCTTTCTTTGCAATAATTTATGAAATCGAACTCATCGATTCTCCATTGCCGTGACCAAACTTTTTTTTGAAGATTTTTGATTTCAATATTGAGAGTCGGTGGTTTTGAGAGGTAAGATTTTGAGTCTCAGAAACTATAAAGGCTGTTAAGGGTAGTATTTATTGTGGTTGTAAAGGTCTTGTAACTGTATATTGATTGTGGATGGAGATCTACGGTGGCTTGAAATACAACTTTTTGCTTTTGATAACTTGTTTCTGCATCATTAATACAGCCACATTGAATGTGGAAACTCTATCTTATATTATATGTAAGATATATAAAACATTTATAATGTGGGATTCATTAAAAATTAAAATAAAGAGTGCAATCTTGACTATGCATCTCATTTTTGAGAATCACATCAAAAAGTGACATGTGTCACATTTTGATTAAAAAATCACTTTTATTTTCAAATTGAAATATCTTTTTATCAATTTAATTTTATTATGATCTAATTTCATCATATTTTTTTAAAATTTTGTGCTCTTTAATTTAACATATATTTTGTTATATTTTATAATTTTTTTTGTCTTTTTACTTTTTTTGTTGGGGGTTTTATTTTATGTTGATGTATATTTTTTACAACTTTAACATTAATTAAATATTAACTTGATTCGTTTATAACTATGATTATTTTTCGGAGAGTGTGTTGTCTCTTTACATTGCGATAATGGATGTTGTTAATATGTGTTGCGGGTAAAAGTTACGGGTAACCCAAACGAACACATACAACGAACACATACATTCAAACTGTTGTGAAACGAAATTACTAAGCGGGTAAGAAAATTGCGTAAAGGAGTTGATGTTAGTAAATTTTCTATTACCAGCGCTATGCAGCGGGTAAACCAAATAGTTTTATTATAAGATATAAGATAAGATAAGATAAGATATACCCATGAGCAACTATGTCTCTACTAACAATATTTCATAATTAAATAAGTCTTTGTAAATAAAAAATACATTGTAGACTTGTTGCTATTCCTAACAATATGACATTATCTTTAAGGGCATTAGCCACAAAAAGTGTACCTAGTTTATTACCCAATTTACTTGGAGGAAAACACCCTGTTTTTACAAAAATGGTTTTGTGGGAAACAACAAAGGAACACGGAGGATCTCGTTCTTTTCGTAGTTTTCCAACAAAAATTCTCTAAACAAAACACAAAAGATCATTATTGTTAGCCTTAAAATATGGTGAATATCAGGAAAATTACAATAATTTAGTTATTGTGTGGGTGGGACACGTAGGACTAATTAATGACAAGTTTACATTTGTTAGGGGTCACTAGGACTATAAATTACCCCCCTCCTTACTTCCATGGAGGGAGAGGATTCTTTTTGTATCATTTCACCAAGGTGTGTGTGTGTTCTTTCTCTCTCTAAAACACATACACATCTTACCTTTCTCTCTCTAAATAATACAATGGCAACTTATTATTTCTATCCTCCCCGACCTCCGGATCGTCTTTTGTTAGTGAAATCTTATGGTTAACAATTGGTATCAAGAGCTAACTAGGGGTGTATTGTATTCGTGCATGTTGTGTTTGTGGTTTTTGTTGTGGTTTAGAAAGTTTCGGCCTTTTTGAGCTTTATTTTACATACGGCTTTCTTAGTTCTTTTCTTTGTATTTCTTTCTTTATTTGTTTTTAAACAAAAGTTTGTTTTACTTTTCATTTTTACACACGGCTTTTTTGGTTTACAACAATGATTAGTGGGACTTATTTTCTCTTTTTGTGTTATTTTTTTATTTTTTGTTGTATTTATTAAGGGCTTGTGGGTCACCAATCGTTTTGTGTTTCTTTCAAAGCAAAATCGTTTTGTATCTTTGGGTAAACGCATTTGCGTTATCTTCATTATCTTTACCTTATATTACGTTGGGTTTTAATTGGTGCTTATGTGTTTTCTAAACAAAAAGGGGGCATATTACAAGCATATACGGCTTATTTGAAGCGGTTTAGTTTCGTGGTTCATGACATGTTTTGAAAACAGTTTTCTCAAGTCATTATTTTGAGTTGCTTACTTTTTGATGGTACCAGGATGAAAAGAAGAGGAGAGAGATAAAAGGTGCTTCAAGGTGTTTGAATTTTTGTCACTACCGATCTAGTCGCAAGCCAATGAGCCGATCTAGTTCAAAACAAGGGAGCCGATCTAGTCATTTCCTTCATGAACCGAACTAGTTATTTTCTTACAACAAAACCGATTATAGTCACCCTTCATGAACCGAACTAGCTGATCTAGTCATTTCCTTCATGAACCAAACTCGTTGATTCTTTTGGGAACCAAACTAGTAAAAACACTTGCGAACCAAACTAGTCATAAACCTTGTGTGAACCAATCTAGTGAAACCACTTGAGAACCGATCGAGCAAATTTTCAAGTCGAACCGATCTAGTTGCTTCACTTAAGACCTGAACTAGTTGATTTACTTGAGACCCGAACTAGTTCATTTACTTGTGACCCGAACTAGTTGATTAAATCTTCAAGACCCGATCTAGTATTTTTCGGGTTTTCGGTTTCAAGTGTCGGTAATCTACGGGACTTATAAAGTATACCGTTGCGATCGTGACATCGTTTTGATCATCGCGGTATATTTTGTTTTTACCAACGATCACCGTATGACTCCACGAGACAATATTTAAACACGTTAACATTTTACAACATTTAAATACGTAGATGATGAACAGATTGGTGGGAAAAAATGTTTATTAATGAAACTTTTCAATTTGGCACATGCAGCCCCTGGACTTTAATCCAAATTCACCCTTCGTCCTTTGTTGGTTTTTTAACCCTCTTTGTTAAGATATCATTACACTGTTGGTCTTTATTTCACATATTTAAGCCTTTAACCCTTCCAAGTTAACCTGTTTTGCACCGTTTGTCCTCGTAAGCTCATTAATCGTCAACATAAGCTCACGTACTTCAAGTTCAACAACAATTTCACCAACAACGATTTTTTTATTCATGGTTTTTTCTTGATTTAGTAAAATCCCGTAAAAGTCGATTCTTTTTATGGTTTAAGTCATAGAATTGTAAAATCCCGTGAACGTTAATTGATAACAACAACACAACAAACACGATACATAACACTAAAAACGATCCGAATAAGATTCACTAAAACGTCAAAACGGCTAATGATTCGGATTACGATGACAAGTGATCACAAAGTTGATTTGGTATCCCTTATTTGTGATTGAAGTGGGTTTCACGAAGGCATCTACTTATTTCATCATCGAGACTTCCTTCTATTTTCTACCCCTTTTCTTCAAACCCAATCTATCGATTAATGACTTGCTTGAACGTATACAACTATGATTGAGACTTGGATTATCTAGTTATTTCCTGATGTAAGGAACGTATACAAGTCGATTCTTTTCTTCAAACCCAATCTGCGTGCTGCGCACAAGTTCTGTGGTTGAGAACTCAGCTCACAGATTATGGCTTCCACTTTGATAAAATACCTATGTATTGTGACTCAAAGGCAGCCATAGCCATCTCGTGCAACCCAGTCCAGCATTCCCGTACCAAGCACATTGATGTTCGATATCACTTCATAAAGGAACAGGTTGAAAAGGGTATTGTTGAATTATTCTTTATCGGAACTGAATACCAGTTAGCTGACTTGTTTACTAAAGCTTTATCGGAAGATAGGTTTAAGTATCTTGTCAGACGACTCGGTATGAGATGTTCGACTCCAGATGAACTGGAGGTTCTGGCAATTGAATCTGCTAGATCCATCAAACATCAATTTGTACATATTTTATTCTCTCTTTATTTTTTATTTATAAAAATCTTTGAAAAAGAAAATACAAAAATATAAAACCAACAAAAAGAAAATAGAAAAATATAAAACATAGAAAAAAAAATATAAAATAAAAAAATTTTCATAAATACCAAAAAGAATCTTCTCGACATGTCTCTTGGAATCGATAACATTTACGTACCTAGAAATGTTGATTAACATCGACACGGGCGTGTAAATGAAGTTTAAATAGGAGTTTCAAATGCTTTCAAAACATGTCATTTCTAAATCTTTCTCAATGACTTATGTACATTTCAGTGCATAACTCGGTCCCGGATGTAATAGGGAAGTGTACACTTCAGTGCGCTTACTCTAAAATAGAAGAGAAGTCTTCTATCATGGTTTTAAAATCGTTGAACACAATTTTTCAAAAAGAACTTTCAATGTCAAAATTGTCTACAATATAATTTGTGGTATTTTTCCATAAGTAGTGGTATTTGTTAAAATTATGTGTTCAACACTCCCTTCCTTGAAAATTTTCAAAGAATTGTAGTACGTAGAATGTCATTTTATGTGAATCAATTTCTGAGGGGGAGCTTTTTTAAAACAAAGCCTTTTAATGTGTTGGGTACATCTCATAAATGTCAATTTTATGTATCCAAACACATTTTGTGAAATTAAAATGTGGAAACTTATAATGTTAATTATTAATATACATTGTTCACTAAGGCATCTCACTCCGTCTTTAACATTTTGTGGTGTCATATCAATTTTTCATTCCAATGTCAAGTTTTAATAAATATTGGTATCCCACATATACTGTTGAAGGGGAGCTATCCGGAAAATGAATTCATGCAATATCGTAGTATAATTTTTCTCCCCATGGAATTTTTCATGTCAAATTTTAATCAATTGGTATTTCAAATACTAAGTGTTTTATTATTTAAAATAAGGGGAGAAAATGTGATTAAAATATGTTATAGACGAATGTGATCTTTAAGACTCTAAGTGCAACTCTTTCCTTCATGTGCTAAACAATTTCGAATCTCGGAGCACATGTGTAGGGGGAGTATTTGAAAATAACAATGTCAGAAAATGGTTTTATGGTTCGATCTCTATACCCAACAACCTATTAATTTCACGACGATTCTGAAGTCATAAGGTGGTTAGGTTAGGTATAAGTCCTACGATCCAACCAGAACCGGAGGGATCTACCCAAGGACACTCCATAGTTAGAAATAGCAGTCCTTAGGTATGAATGGAGAAGAATGTGTATAAGGGAAAAATGCCGACTAAGATTGAGCTAACACTGGAACAATCACAACAAGGTGTTAGTAATGACGTCTTGGTAAGCATTGAAGGGGTTGAAGAATGAAAAAGAAATGTATGGATAAAGGGTGAAAAGAAAGAAGCCCTCCTTACACCTTAGGCAGAAACCGGGTCAATACATAATCTATCAAAATCACACAGATGATTGTTGATATTGAAGACGACATCATGGACCCAGTGATGCAATGCACAACCCTTCCCAGCCATTCGGGTTTCTCTCAAAAGAAACTTGTCTCATTTGTCACGGAGATACACACGTTATCTATTGACATCTCACTCCGAGATTGTTGATATTGAATAGGTGGCAGTTTGCTCCAGCCTCCGATTACTAAAACCAAAAGTGCACAAATCGAGTCTAGAGCCAAGAAGAGATCAAATTATAAATCTCATTAGGACACAATGTCAAAATACTCTTGCTGAACACCTTAAAGTTCACAAGTTGTAGCAAAGAGTCCTACGCATTATCCTTGAGATCTTGCCAGAACATCCGAGTGATACTTAAGTATTCACAGTGAAGATGGAAATCCTGCTTGAGCCAACATCAAACAAGCTCTTGGTAGGTGACTTGCAAGATTCTATATGAATCAAGCTTGTGATAACTGGATATTAATTTTGGTCCAGTAAATGAATTGACGACTTAATCAGAAAGATAGTAACTATCTGATTCACTCTTACCGTGTTGTCTGCTTTGAGACGTTCTGGTAATAAGAACTAGCAAGCATGGTGAATCTAATACATCTGTGTTAGAAGATCCTACGCTTTGAGCTGGAAACCCTGTCAAGGAGATTCTTTGAATCTACCTGATCACAGGTATAGTATTTATACTATAAAACGGGAAACCAAAGGTTAATGCAACCGAACTCAAGATGAATGACAAAGCCATATTCATCTTTTATTGCTAACTGTTTTATTTCAGGATAAGACGACGGTGTTGCAGCCTCATTCCAGCGAAGTCGAATTCATAAACCACATGCTCATACTCAAGCTTTCAAAGTCAATCGTTCAACATCAAGATAAATGATTCTAAACTTCCCCATCATCAAAGAGCCTCAAAGTTAATTAAAGAATCGTATTTTGGGGAGATTGTTAGACTTATAATCATATATGTCAAACAAGAATGTAACAAGTATGGGCATGTTGGTCAAGAGCACAAGTTGATCAAGGAAGTCAAATCAAGATGATTCAAGTCAAGGAGATGATGCAAGATAACGATCTCAAGAACTCAAAGTAAAAAAGATAAAGGCTCAAGATCAAGATCACAAAGCATGAATGAACAAAGCCATTACAAACAAGACCAGACCAAAACAAGGCAAAGCATAAACGTCAAAAGTCATATCTTCAACGTCAGGGAAGACAATGATAAATCAAAGCAAACTCCTACAAGAATGTCATCAGTGGTACGGAGGAGTTTGAAGAAAGAGACCTCAACATTGGGGGAGATTGTTAGCCTTAATTATATTAAGTCAAACAAGAATGTTATCGGTCTTAGAAAGTCAAACTAGGTCTTGTATTGTAATAGGCTAGTCGGGTTCAACGGGCTTGGATTGTAATCTAATATTGTCCGTGTTTCGGGCTCTAAGCCTAAGTTTAGCCAAGCCTGACCCAAGTTAATAAGCCCATACGCCTACGAGAAGGCATGGGTATAAATAGAACCCTCTTCTCACATGGAGAGGGTGTTGGTTGCATTTGTTTTATTTTGTAACTCACCATTTCTATCTAAATCTAATCTTCCATCTTTGTTTCTCTCTCTACATTCTAGCTTATTTTTCTACTCATTCTTGCTTATTGGTAGTGCTTATTGATTGTGTTATAGATTAAACATATGAGACAACAGATCTTTATTCCTCTGTGGTCTTTGGTGAGTGCAGGCACGGATACGCCATATCTTCCTTGATGGATACAGCGTATTGGTATTCAGAATAATAATCTTCAAAATATCTTCATTTACGCTCCAAAATGCGCTCTTTTTGCTATCTTTCACCAATTACTCCATAATTATTGCAATTCTCAAATATAAACAATTAAGTAAAAATTCTTTGCAATAACTATACAAAATGGGTTAATATCGTGGGATAAATGATGCTATATATAACAACCAGCAATTTTCATCAATGTAAATATCCATCTATTAAATTAGATGCAATGTACTATCCATCTATTATATGATATACCACTTTTTACAGGGAAATATTTTGCTTTATCTCATTATGCAATGTAACTTGCATTCGCAATGACCTATACCTATTCTATCTATGTTTACATCATGTAAACATCATAATATGTCAAGTCAACACACTAATATCATTTATAACATGTACGTTATGGAGGATATGCTCAAGAAGTACTTGGATTCCTCGATACTTCAAAGTGGCAATCCCACCCCAACTCGGAACCAATTGTGCTGTTCTACTCCTTGCTCCTACCCTCGACCATTGAATATCACTCCTTCGCGATAGTGATTATTCTTCTTGAGGCCAAACCGATGCTGCATCTTAAGCTATTACTAGATGAACCAATTTCACATCGCGAAAATCGATGAGAACTCTATCTATGATCTTCGGTCAGGGACGCATACCTTTATCCTTAGAGGAATTATTAAGTGCCATCAATATGACCCAAATCTATAATCCATTATCCAGTTTTGTGAAATTAAAGTGCTCGAAAAGATTAAACCACAAGTGAAGATCCACCCGACCTCAACTCACAAAGACTACAATCCCATCTTGAGTATGCTTTATTTGACAGGGTGAAATGACAAATTACCCATCATAATCGCTAACGAAAAACTTAAGGATGAGATAAAGACCGCCCTAATCAGAGGTTCTTAAGTCACATAAACATGCCAATAAGTCTTGGAAAATTCTATGATATCTTAAGGGGATAAGGACCCACAGTCTTTCTGTCTATCCATAAGATTTTGATGGAAGAAAATGCCAAACTCGCTGACTCAAAATCAGAGAAGAGGGATAACTCAATCAATCTATGAGGTTATTAAGCAGAAAGTTATCAAACTTCTGCGATGCGCTGGGTTAATCACCCTATCGACTAGACAAGCCCCTTGGGTGAGCCTCATTCAATGCGTGTCCCTAAGAAGTTGGAGGCAATAACCGTGATAACAAATGATGAAAACTAGAATTGATTTCGACTTCGATTGGTTACGGGACTTGACAGATGTATGCATTGACTACCGTGAAAGTTAATAGTAGACAAGCCAACCTAGTAAAAGCACACAATACATATCAACCCACCATTTATGGCCAATGCACTTGCAGAGACTAGCGGAGAAACGAATACCTTCGTGTACCTTTTCTCGAATATGGTTTCTCAAGGAGCATGTTCTACGCTCGTCCAAATTCTCCATCATGACCTTCTCTCAAGATCAATATCAACTCTCCACATTCCACGTGTCCTTAATGAGAACTTCGCCTATCGTCGATATGCCTTTCGCTTATGCTATGCACGGGCACAGAGTTCCAAAAGGTGCTATGATGTCTATCTATTATGATATGAATCAAAAAAAAAATGATCGTCAAAGTCTTTATGGACACTCATGTCGGTCTTTCCGGATTTTGGGGTGGAGACCATGTTTTTTACAACAATTATTAAACACCAGTATAACAGCAAAGCTGTCCGCTTGTTCGGTTACAATTAAATTATTTATGAGCAGAAGATACCATTACCAAGTTCTGATCTGTCTTCAGTCGCTGATTTTTGTGAGATTAAGTAATGTAATTTGGTGGTTGTGTGGCTGGTGTCGTACCCTCGTATAGATATGTGAATGTAGTCAAAATTGTGTGGGGAGAGGTGGGAGGGGTGGGGTATAAATAAAGATGACAGTATGATAAGTGAAAAGATATGAAGGGGGTGTTTGTAAGTGTTGATCATTATGTGATTTTGTGGAGTTTTGGGTGGGGGATGGATAGTTTCCTACAGAATTTTGTCTCACCGTTTACGGTGAACCAGTGACATGCATGATTGTTTTGGGGGGTATGGGGGGGTGGGGGGGGGGGGTGATGGGTGGGGAGTAGGGGGGTGTGGGGGGGTCGGTGTGGTGGCGGGGGGCAGGAATTGATAGGGTGGGGGGGGCGTAGGGTGGATAAAGGACACACACAGAAAGGTGAAAACCAAACCACCGCACCTACCTCATCACGCAGTCGGCCGAACTAATATCCTGCAATAAGCGGAGACCCCGTGTCCCAAATTGGCCGGCGCTTCAGCCATCCGTAAAGCGCCTGATGTCCTGTCACGGCCGGCTCAAGATTCACTTGCCAGCCGTTGCCACAACACCAATCTCGCCCAGCAAGACTGTGACCTCATTGATAATCACATAAATCGGCATGTCCGGAGTGCCGTGCTACCATGACCACATCATACTATTTCTACCAATTACGCAAGAAGCTAATGCTGATATACATATACTGAAACAAGACACATAAACTCTAACGTATAATGAATCAAAACATTATCAGATAGTATATTAAGCACTTAAAAATGACTGGTTCCATCAAACTTCACACCTGTTTAGACCCCTTTTGATTAGTGATTTCAATACTCTGTACCTATGACCCGCAAGGAGTCAAAAACAACCAAAATTTACTCATACTCAAGTAACTGGGATCAATTATATAATCACTACGTTGTGTACACACTACTGTACTCAAATGATTGGTAGAATAATGCAGGAGTTGGATCTCACTCAACTGTTGAGTGAATCTTCTTAAGCCAACACAACGGAAGGCTGCCAATTAAGGCTGGGACTAGAGAGAAAGGAAGCTGACGTTGATAGAGCTGTTTATAACAACTATTCGCAACAACTTCTATGAGTGACTCGGTGTTCTTTGACGACATTCGCAAGCATACCATAATATACGGAAAATAGCCCAAAAAAGATGTGTTCACTCCAGCCAACCAGGAGAGCTAGCTACGTGAAGCAGCCAAGACAAAGGAATTGTGCTGCATCCAAGAACTACTATTGATCCTGCCACTTTTCGGAAACGAAGCCATCAATTCACGTGATACTAAGAAACTACTGTATATTGGTCCCTAACGCAAATTAACTAAAACCATGATTGGAAACTATGAAGGTACATTCAAGATTACACGACTAGTTTGCTTGCTGCGTATGTTTTTTGCTAGAAATTTAAGATGTTTTTTAAATGTAAATACAGGTACTCCGTGCAAATATACAACTCCTCTTCAAGGACTAACAGCCTATGGGGCAACAGTATACCAAGCTGGGTGTGCAAATGTAGGGTGTGGTACTGCACAAGTGGACGATGCTAAGACAGTAGCGGCTGCAGCGGATGCTGTGGTTCTAGTAATGGGTACTGATCAATCTATAGAGGCCGAGAGTCGAGATAGGATCGATATTACTCTTCCTGGCCAACAAAACCTATTGATTACGGAGGTTGCAAGGGCTGCTAAAGGCCCGGTGATTCTTGTTATAATGTCGGGAGGGGGAATGGATATCCAGTTTGCAAAAGATAACCCAAAAATCACCAGCATTTTATGGGTAGGGTTCCCTGGAGAAAGCTGGTGGGCGCTGCACTAGGAGATAATCGTTTTGGGCATTATCATCCAATAAGTTCTAGTTTACACATTGGTACTTCCTAATTTATAAATGTATCTTTTAATATTCCTAATTCACACGTTTTTGACGTGTTCTCATGTGGAAGACTACCCATGTCAGGTACCCACAATCATACACCGAGAAGTTGTAACATGACTAACGATGACGTGAGACCTAGAACCCATCCACAAGGTTACGCCAGAGCCCGGAACCTAACGCTTCTACAAAGGTATACACAATAACACCCCCCAATATATTGTTTTGTTTTTTGAGGACGATAAGCTTTTCAGAGTTCACTCACCACCTAGTTGCAGCACCTAAGCTGGTATCCGTCCCACTAGAGGAAGGACATGTTTGCCACTCATCTGCGTGCAAGTCACTTGACGCAGTTGAAGAAACGTGCAAAAACTTAGCATTCGACATCCATTTAAGGGTGACAAATAGTGGCAAAATGGGCGGAAGCCACACGGTATTCTTATTTTCCTCACCTCCATCAGTCCATGGTGCACCTCAAAAGCATTTGCTCGGGTTCCAAAAGGTGAACCTGGCACCTAGGCAACAAGGTGTTGTTAAGTTTAATGTGGATGTGTGCAAAGATTTGAGTTTAGTTGATGAAGTTGGTAACAAGAAAGTTGCATTGGGGCAACATATTCTTCATGTGGGTAAATTGAAACACTCCTTAAATGTAAGAATATGATCTGTGAGTGTTTTCGTGATTCCCACATTAAAAAAATTTCTTAATTTTTTAGGTGGGTTTGTATTGTGGGTGGTGGTTAAGATTTATGAAGATAATGAAAGTCATCGCAAGATGCAATTCTTATTTAATAAAATCATTAGCAATTACGCAGTATAAATGTTGGCCAAAAACGATAATAGAAAAATAAAATCACAACGAACAGAGATGGACACTTTAAGTTCATTAGATTGATGTGATCAGCCTTGAGCCTAGTTCATAGGCAGAATAGAGACATCCTGTAACCTTAACTATAAGATTTATAACCGTAAACTCTGGTCATACCATATACAATACGATAGAATCTCAAACAATAATTAGATGTCGAAGACTACTGCATTCCAAGGTTGTATTATATCCCCCCCAATTTGGGTAAAAGCGAGTTATCAAACCAAGCGGCTCGTAGTGCTACACTTATTTTTTAGAAATTCCACTTAACTATAGTTCATTCTTCTAGAATCCAGAGTGTGGGTTAAAATCCATTCCAGGTCGCTAACAATTCACAAGTTCTCATTTCCCTGCCGCTATATTGTTTGTGATGGAAAGTATAATATGAACACCAAGATTACTGAGGACTTAGTTCAAATATACGCATATTTGTTATGGGGAGGCCTAGGCCCCATACAACCAATAGCCATGGACTAATAAAGCGTGACAAGGGTCACGCTCACGGAATACCAAAAGACGCACGTGAGTACCTATAAAAGCTCCCCGTTCACCTTCCGCGGAACAAAACACGGACTCAGAAGGATGCTCACAAGTCCGCAGACACGGATTACACTGTAGGAACCTATGGCCCGACAAGTGGACCACATCCGTGCTACTAACAGTTCGCAAGCGAAATATTAAGAAAACCCTAGTATTAGGGGCTTGCCTATAATTAGGGTCATTTCACACCCCAAAGAGTAACATTTTGTCCTATTCATTAACACACACAGTACCTGAAATTCTCTTATTCCTCTGACATTAAAACATGTATACTTACTCTCACCGCCGGGAGCATAATCGCAGGGGTTCGCCCTGCGTTAATGGACTAACGGTTTATTCCCATTTGTGCACGATCACTCTTCATTACTCGGATTGGGTGTACAAAAGATCAACATCAATAAGCCTACTCCCTGGCCCATACCCATATAAACAATCCCAACCATAGTCACAGCCCTACACTCTTATTTGTACTAACAGTTTGCGCCATCCGAGTGACTCGAACAAACATAACTGCGTTTCTTAAAAAATACTCACCAAATGAGCAACCACGACAACCTACCTCCGAGCCATTACCCAAGTCCGATGTGCGTATACGGTAAGAAAGGACAAACAAACCCCCCAGGGCTCTGACGAGAAACTATATTCCGCTGTAGAATCATACGAAGAATTCGGTGCGAAAAGAAAGCACTAAGAGAAACAGCTAACCAATGTCATGACAGATAAGTAGAGTAGTGAGCTGAAGAAAGAAAGAAAGTTGGAGGAAGTGAAACGCGGCTCAGACTATGGCGAGCTCGGAGAAGAGCACTAAGGCGCAGTAATCAGCATAGTCTGAATCAGACAATGTCGCCAAGAAAGACACAGACGTATCTCACAGCAACCCGATCCACAGTCCTAGCTCTTCACAATGTTAAGGCGTGAAAGGTCAAATCACCGCGACATGACCACAAGAGCAATGGCATTAGAAGAGAAAGCACCGTATTCAATGAGACTGTACGGAAGCAGCATCGACGGAGTGCTTCCGCAGCACCGTAAACAAGATACCGATAGAGCCGTCAGGAAAGCACAATGAATACGGAAAATCACTCGGAAAGAGAAGATAGTGAAGGGAGAATGACCCTGAAATCTAAATCACTCAGGAAAGTTCCAGTGTCGAAGATGACATCCTCTTCCCACCATTGGGTATGTGCCAGAACTGATCCGTTCACGGTCTTCGATTCCCGTCACTAACGCTTCCCAAAAACCACGATGCCAAGTCATTAAAAACATACACAGAAGTGAAGATCCAGAAGATCACATAAAATCTTCCAGGCACAGTAAAAACGAAAAGGAAGGGCCTAGCCAAACATGGTGTCTTATGTTCAACTCCACACTCAACACACGGAACCCACGGTGTTAGGTTTTGACATCTTCTTCAGAATCTAGACTAGTTTACAAATGACCAGAAGAAGCATATCCTGAAAAAAAATTACCTTCAACATAAAAAGTGCATCAAGAGACCTCATAGTGGGCTCCATAACATCAAGCAAGAGACGTAAGACTACCGAAGACCATCATACAAAGGTATAAGTCAGAAATGGGAAAGTACAAGGAGCACCGAATGCATGAGAATCTCCGATTCGTCATCCGAGATCACTAAAGCCTGAACTTATCAAAAGGTTTCATGAGAAAATTCTAAAAATAGTGGACGAAATGATGCAGGTAGCCACATCTTTCCTTCAAGGGCAAGAGGCGGCCTCAAATCAGGAAAGGAAAAAAGCACCTCCGGCCTAGAAACACCAGGAATGGTACACATTGCAGAATTTCAAGAAAGAGGGAGGCTTCCGCAGCCAACATAAGCAAGAGAAGAGCCAGAAGGTGTACCCGGTCTCACAAAAACCCCAAGGGAGATTCTGGCCTTGGAAAAAGGAAAGTTCAAAACCCCACCTCCAATGACAACCCCGGTTGAAAAACGGAACGCAAACAAATTTTGCGAATTCCATGGAGAAGTAGGGCATAAACCGAGATGCAACCATCTAAGAAGAACAAAATTGAGGATATCTCAAAGCTGAAGCTGTCGCATATAATCAATGAGGCTAGAAGCAAAAAAAGCGCGAAATACCAACAAAAAAGAAAGCGAAACTTCCGAAAAGAGAAACTCAAACGATTCTAGATGATACCAATCATGGCAAAAGATATGAGGCAAAAGAAATCCTAAAGCTTCTCACCCATCTTGAAATTTCATTCCGTATTAGTAGACAATGAAGGAGCAAATAATCCCTGATGTTGGTTCAAATCATACATAACAACCATAACCAATTAAAGTGTAAAATCTACGATGCAGGAAAAATAAAGACTTTACTTAGATGATTAAAAAAAACCTTTTGGTGCTAGAAACCCTAATAACAAAATTGACTAGCTATTTTTGTCATCTAAAATGACTAACCTAATTTTGACTAAACTATGTGAGTATTTATACTACAAGCATTAGCCAAGGAGGCCTTTGTGGGCTTATTTCAATAATGGCCCGGTTACATAATATTACACGGCTAAACGAGCTAGACTTTTTTCTGTATCTTCGAGTGAACTGAAGCTTCTTGTTTTGGGTCCATTTAAGAATTGATTTTATCCACACAAACATCTTCCCCCTAGAGTAGGTCAGAGAAGTTGTTGTGAACTCACTCGTGTTTGTCTCTTTAGCTCTTGTTGAAAGGTGTACAATCACTTTTTTAGTGCTTTGGTAATTCAATCTTTAACCCCTTTGAACATGATCTTTCCGAATCCCTGATGAGATGACTTGATCTGATACTTTGACTTAGTTAAAAGCTTTACTTCTCTGAATTACATTGTGATCTCTTTTCACTTTGTCTGTGCCCATAATATTAACGCGAAACATTATTCTCACATGCTCATATCTGTTGGAAATCTGAAGCTTATGATGAATCTATCGTTCCTCTAATCTCCATAACGTTTAAGCATTTTGAAGAAGACATTGTTTTCAGAGATTGTGCGGAAGCTTTGTATGTTAAACTTCTAATGCTTTTCTTCAGATAATGTGCTAGAGAAATGGAGCAAGTCTTCCATCGGATACATTAGATTCGTCATTCGCTATGAGTATAACACTTTAGTTACCAACAAAATATTTAGTTATTAAAATCCACTAATGCTGTTCTAGAGAAACATTTTGTTGAACACACAAAGGTTTTATATTTTTAATTGGACCAGTATATACCTATACCTATCTGGTCCCGGTTACAATAACCTCTTGATTTCCGTGAGGATCAATGATTACAGTGTGAATTTACTGCACCCGTGATCAGATTAAAATCATTAAAAACCCATCTTGACAGGTTATCCGGCACTGACCAAGCTAGTTCCTCTAATTCCTAATATTTAGATTCCCTAATGTTCGCCGTTCTCTATGACCAGTATGTCCGAAGACTAACACCCTAATAGTATTTCTACTAATAAAATGGAAAAGAAGTGAGTCAATTTTAATTTTATAAACATGTTTTCACTTAAACATTTAGATGGTGATTAGCTATATAGACTTATGCATGGTAGGAGTACTTAATGTAATTAGTACTTATACGACCTTAATTTAATTAGGTTGCATTTGATCAATTCGCGTGGCGCGTTATTTGTGATATACTTGGCATTACTCACTCAAGGTGAGTTCATAGCCCCACGTTTTACATGTTTTTGTTTTATAAAGTTTTTGGGGTGAAAAACATGCAATGCTTTACAATTGGACACAAGTGGTTAAGTTTCATATTATGATTACGTGTTGCCTAAGTAGCGATAACCCATATCTGAGCCCATTATCATGAACTGTCAATTGCGGGATTGTGAGCGCGAATGTTATTAATAGATCTATTGGGTTTGACAACCTCGTTCGGGTGATTAGCTATCACTGGACAAACGAACGTATACCATGTCGAATATAGGATGTTGCGGGTTAGAACATCACCACGGGCAATGTAGGCCATTAATTTGGTATTCATACACGTCAAGCTTCAGTGTCATGAGCTTAGAGCAACGTAATTACATTTATATGATGTCTGCATCTGTTGCATTATCATACACTTGGGAAATCTTGTGGTCCTACAATATATGATTTATCAAACCTATGAATTCACCAACATTATTGTTGACGTTTTAAAGCAATGTTTTTCAGGGGATCAGTAAGCACGAGGTGCAAGGGATACATTGGTGGTTTTGATTGGGTTATCATGCATTAAAGATTTCGTCGCATTACATTTTGTATAACTGTATGGGCTAGAAATCTTTGTACTTTGAACAAGTGGACAAGTGAAGCTTCGGCTTATGTAACAAATACTTTGTTAAATCCAATGTATCAGTTTTTAAACGACTTTTCGGTCGTTCTATATACATCTTGTGTTATTGATCTATGAAGTAACACGCCCCGGACCCTTATTCCGCTGCGACCCAATTTAGGGGTGTTACAAAATCACCTGGTAATAGAAACAACTGTCTTTTTAGCGACATACTTTCCTAAGGGTTAGGATCGGGTTACAGTCTGAAATAACTGCAAGCCATTTATCTAAGTTTTTTTTTGATTTTTTTCCATTTTCTATTTTTTTTCTCTCAAATATACACAAATATACAAAGGATACAATGCTTTAGCATTCAAAAATACCAGATATCCCCTTGGAACCAGCCTTTCGATCACTAAGTTTGCAATCAAGGAACCTAGAGATCATAGTAACTTTGGAACTAGAACTAACGCTCGGGGTAAGTTCTAAAGGCTCAGCAATGGGTTCCATTATCCTAGTTAAAGGACAGTTATCATACAACGTGAAATGTCGTCCAGTGGGTTTCCATTGAGGCTTAACACTACCAACAACCTTTCCAGTTGGTCTCCAAGCTGTCTTAGTAGTGTTCACATTATGATTTCTGGTTTCTTTCCAAACCTTCTTAGTATGATTCACACTATGTTTGGCCTGAGCGGTTTGGTATTCACAGACTTTAAAGAACGAATCACAAACTGATTATGATCAACAACATTCAACTCCCTATTATGATCTACTGCTCTCCTCGCGTTTACACTTTTACTGGGCAAGATACGATGGTTCCGAGTGTGGCTCTTTGGCATAAGTTTGCGAGATTCAGTGGCATGTTTGGTTCTTGTAGATAGATTTACAGGAACATTAGGCTTCTTGTTTTGTTGCACTGGTGGTTTCCGTGTGGGTCTATTTGAAGTCCTGGGGGGTTCCTGAAAAGTAACTTG